>JALDNG010000057.1:1117500-1197500 GCA_024349245.1 Neodontobutis hainanensis
CAAGCAAAGGGCTCTCAATCACCAATCAATCATCTGGTTGCTTTACAGACATAAGTTGACTGGCCTGGTTAAGGTTAAGGTATCCCTAGTGGATAAATGTAAGAGTGAATGGTTGTCTGTCAGCGTCTCCAGATGTCAGCTCGGCGACTGACTGGCCACTGTCCAGGGTGTACCCCGCCTCAGGCCCAAAGTTGCTGGGACAACAAGTCACCCGTGACCCCTAACGGGCAGAAGATGAATGAATATGGCTAACTGACCATTTTGTTCTTTGTAGTAGTATATCACAAAATGAGTGTAGGTACAGAAGCATAAACATTAACATTATTACCTGATATAAGTCATAACAGGTGTGTCTATATTAGCCTAATCGCTGAATGTAAAATCTACATGTGGTATGCTCTAAAAACAATTCTGTAAAATATCTGACACGAGACACTTTTACTGTTAGTGTGAACAGGGCCTATGTTAGTACAGCTCTTTGATGGATAAATAAATAATGTTGTTATTCAGTAATTATTATTGGTGGCACACAGTTTAGGGTGAGACTTTTTTTTATTACGTTTGAAAAATTGAGGACTCTTGATTTATTAACTTGAAAGCAAGATGATAAAATAAAATGAGAAACACAAAACCATGGCTGGTTCTTTTCGTCGAAAAACAAAAATCACATAGAGCTACAGTGAGCTACATATTTCAAAGGGAAGACAGTCCAGATTCAAAAACCATGAAGCTTGGGCACAACACGTCAAAAGAGACCAAGCGCGCCGTCTAGTGTTGATGCCAACCTTTGTTACGCATGCGTACAACTTTTTAAAACCCGTAGAAAACGCGAGCGTGGATTTACTTACGGTAGAAGACGTACTCCGTGTAGCTGGACCAGACCTTGTCCTCGGATTGCTGGTTCACGAAGGAGGCGGTGACTGAAGAGTTGCAGGCTACCATCTGGAAGCCGCACTCGGACAACATGTCGAAAGCCCTCTCCAGGTGCTTGAACTTGAGGTAAAACCGGGACGTGTAGCGGTCCGGGGTCCTATCCGGGTCCCGGCTCTCGTTCAGCGTCTCCCCAAAAACTTCTTTAGCCAGCGCCACTCGGCCACATATGAGTATCCTCGGTACGCGTCTGAACTTTGCGTCGCTCTGACTTTCCCGTCCCATTGTGCACGAGCCCCTGTAGCCCACCGTGATGAAGCCGCTCTTTCGGTCAGCGGGGACCAGAGACGGGGGCGGGCACTGGCGGTGATCGCTGCCCTGGGAGTCCTCATAGTCGCTGTGGAAGTAGTCATCCGGACTTTGTTTAATGTCCTCCGGGGTGAGGAGTTTCACCAAATCCGGCAGCTGGAAGTACTCCGCCTCTTTCCTGAGCCGACCTTTCTCCGGGAAGTGGTCCGGGAGTACGACCTGCTTGTCTCGCAGGTAGTCCAACACGTACCGGAACAAGAAGCCATCTCTGTCAATGAAATAGCGCCCCTTGGGATCTCTGGCCAAGTCATTAGTGGCGTCTTTTTTAGATGAGAATAACTTGCCCAGTAACGAGTTAGGGGTGCCTACTAGTGTTGAGTGGCGAGTGTAATAAACCTGCCCCCCTACGTTTAACTCAACCACGTCTGGAAAACTGTTCTGGATCAGCTCCTTTGGGGTAGTCCTGCAGTTTACACTGGCCATTATTCATTAAGAGTATGCCCTTCTCTTTCTATACAACAATAATGAGACAAACTAAAAATTTACCTAAGCGTCCAACATCATATTCTCTTATTATAAACCAAATGCCATTATGACCTACCGGTTCAGGCTTACGCTTTAGCCTCTGTGCAAATGTGAAAACTCTCAGTGCAGTTGAGGTTGCATCAGAGGCTGTAGGACTCCCATTGCCCCCCGGGGAACACACAGCATCACAGGAAGGATACACTACAGGATGTAGAGGTTACAGAAAGCCTGCTACTGCGACCTGTTTACTTGCCTTTTAATGTTATGCTCTTCAAAACTAACCACAGTTTTAAAATGAAGAAAAGTCCAGGAACTTCCTTTACCACATAGTCGAAAAGAGAAATGGTCTCAAGCTGATTTGATTTTTCAGTGCAGTCCTGATGCCTTTTTGAGCTGAAAACTTCAAAGTCCTGAAATGAGTCTATCTTAAAAATAGATATGTCCTGCTACAGAATGAAACACGTAGTCCTCTTCTTGTGTAAAAATCCCAGTTTGTTGTTGAAATCAGTTGCGATCAGGTCGGTTTGTGGCAGAGCCGCCTCATGTGCTGCTGTTCCTCTGCTGCTTCACCGGGAGCTGTCCGCGGTGCTGAAGCGAGCATCCCACCTCCCTCATCTCTCTCCCTCCTCCTCACCCTCTCGCACCGCCCTCCCCCTCCCCTTCACACAACAGAGCAGGGTGGTGTCTCCACGGCTGCCCCCTCTACCCTTTACACACCAAATCACACGCGGGAAAAAAACACGGCTAATGGAGAGGAGACTGTAGGCAACATGAGATACATGAGGGAGGTGGTGTACAGTAAATTGTCCCAATGTTTAAAAAAGACCCATAATCATCAGGCACAAACTACACTGTATGTCCATTGCATTATGAGCTACAGTATATGTACAGCTTTATCTTGTGAAAGGTCAGCTTTAGCCTCATCCATGTGCTCAACTTACATTTTTGCACTTTACATTTTGCACTTTTGCCATGTTTGACTATTTAAACACTACTCCATAATCTGCAAAGTCCTCATCTGACAACACACAGATATTTTTTACATGTTTTTTTTTCTTTCTATTTTGTACCCCATGTCTTGATTGCATATTTTAGTGTGTGCATATGAATAAACAAATCTTCTGTCAGTATAGTCCTGATTCCTGCTTAAAATTAGCTTTACTATTCAATAACAGTAATATAAAATAATGTATACCTAGCTATAATTGGAAAACTGTACCACCCATCTGATCAGTAAGCGATGCAAAAAGTAACATGCACAGTAAACTTTAACTCAATGAATGTCAATGTTAGAAAATTATTTAATGTATTAAAACAGCATCGGCTTCTCAGTGACTGTATTGCATTAAAAGATAGTTGTGTATTGTAGGTAAAATCCTAATTATTAATGCAGTCTCATAAATGGTCTTATAAATAAGTGTAACTATTACATATAACTGACATCAAGATTTTTCTATAGGCTCACACATGTTGTTCTTATATTGTAACCTTTGCTGAGATTTTTTTGCAACAGTGCCCCCTTCTGTTCTTTCAGGGTCCAACCTAAAAGTGCTTCTTCAGAAGAGTGGACAGATGTGAGTGTTTTGTTTTTTTTTCACAGCTGGTTAGTTACCTTATAGTAGTCTAAAATCACACAGGCCACTGCTGAAACATTATTTTTTGTAACATTCACATTGCACCAACCGTGGAAGAAGCTTTTAAGAAAATCATGAATATTCATCACAGAATTTATTAACCGTAATGTGGCAGGGAGAGTTTAGCATCTGCAGTTAGAAAGTAGGAAAAGTGGCCAGATTAAAATAGTTCTTCACACATAAGCTGCTCTGGTTTTAGCTACATTGTGGATAGTATTACAGTATAGAAATTGAAAACATGAGCTCTGTATTAATGCATAGAAATGACTTTCATCTGTCGATTTAACCAGTCTCGTAGCAAAGAAATGTACGTATAACACACACAAACACACCTCCTCAGTATGTTTTACATCTAGAAACATACCCCTTCTTAGGTTTCAGCCCTCACCTGTTATCTGCAAAAACACTGAATGCAGTCAAATAGCACTGGTTTACAATAACTATAATATTATACTTCTCAAAGGCACTTCAAAGATTTCTGTTGCAAGGCTTTGCAGAAATCAATGAGCAAGACTTCTCATCTCATGTAACAAGCCAGTCTTTACTGCTGCTATTGATTTTTTTTACAATCTTTTCTGTCTACATTTTACATTTGTCTACATACAAGAACAAACATTGCCCATATTACACTGAACTACAGTTTTCATCTTCAAAAAAAAAACAAAAAAACAAGCACCATATTTTAAGATGCTATTTATATTTTAAACCTGCAGTTATTCCTGTAGCTCAGCATGACAACTTCAGTTCTTACAAAGTATTTCAAAAATAGCGCAAACAAGAGAACTATTTTTCAAGCCCTGTGAAGAAGAGACAGTGAAGAGTGGACGATAACAAAAATTAATAAAAGGGCTCAAAACAACAGAGAAGAAGGCGGCCAGTTACCCAGAAGTAGGACACATAGTTAGCCTCATCATAAATACATGTTGCTGGCTGCTACGCTGCTCACTGCTGTGCGGCTATTTATAGAGCACTAGACTGACCACCTGTAAAGAGTTAAATGTTCCTCCATCCCCACACGATTATTAGTGCTAAAATCACAAGTGTAATTATTTAAAACTACACATACACATTCTAAATGCAGTCCGAATGCAGTCGCTAAGATCCAAACATGATTCCTTTAACTGCAACTGTAAAATCTCTATGTATCCTTTTTTCTACATTTCTCTATAACGTTATGCAAGGGCGAGTGGCCTTTGTCCCCATTAGCCCCACTGATGTTGTCATTCACTCTGCGCACCTCGCAACTCCACTTTTACTAAATAAAATAAAACAGAGCAATATATTTAATCATTTATTTGAGTGATAGTTGTAAATATATAATTTTGCAGTGTATCAAAATACCATTAAATAGGGCTACTTGTGAACTCCAACCACATTACTGTCGGTGTATACACTGACAACTGTGCAATTACAGCAGTCCAACATTCATCATACCAATGCTGCTACACACACATGCACGCATACGTACACGTATGAAAGGTGTGCATGTGTGTGTGCATTAGAAGGAAGGAATGAGAAAAAAAAATTTCCATTACTTGTATTACGTAAAACCCAAAGAAATTCTGTGAGTGATTGCCCATTCCTCTACTGATGCGTTCAAGGTCTGTTACTATTATCGCTGCTGATTGCTTTGAAAAGAATTTTCAAATGTCAAAACTACAAATGACATCAGCCATTAACTTTCCACTTCTTTGATATAAAACAGGAAATTAAATATTTATCTCCCAAGCAGGGCAACATTTATAATTCATCATCTTTTCAAGAGTCATAAAATACTATATTTCCAGATCACCCTTTTGGAGATCTTACGCAGAGTGTGAAATTATCGCGAGCGCTTCTCAAAGTTGACACATCTAGTGGCAGTGCATTCATTTCCTCTCTGTACAGAGCAGGAAAACTATTACAGGAAATTTCAAGCCAGTCACAGATGGTTGAAATAAACAGCACATACTTCCACCTCCATCTCTCATTACGGCCAGGCTGGTGATGCCAAGGCTCAGATAGGAAATCTGCAACTACAGCATGCGCACAGTCAATGCATGAATTCAGCTCAGTTAGAGGGGAGTGCTGTTTTCTGAAATTTGTTTCTGTGTAAGCCTTTGCTCTGCTTTAAACTGCTAAAAACCTGCTAAGCTAAGAGTCATTTCCAAATTTCAAATTTCATTTGACAGCAACTTCCAAACATTCCAAAAATGTTTTATAAGTGGATTTGTCAAAATGATGGAAGCACAGAGAAAGGAGAGTGTATTTGTCAAGGGTTTTTTTGGGGAATGATTGTAGAAGTCTCCAAAGACAATTGCTGGCATTGTGCCTCTTTATTGAACTCATCAGTGCTGCCAATGGGGAGCCATCAAGATTAGTGAGTCACTGTGTGATTAGTCTGAAGGCTTTTATTCGTGTGGATCTGGAGTTCGGGTGTGTGACAGTCCTTTGAGGAAGAACAGGGAGAGAACAAGAAGAAGAGGGAGTTTAAAAGTATTACGATGATTTGTTGTGGAAACATAAGAAGACGTTAGAGGGTTATATTCATGTATGTATAAGAAATATCATCCTAATCAAGTACCTCTACTTTATCTATGTGTTTGTGTCTAAACACAGCCTAATTATTGCCTAACATTATCTGTGATATTTTGTCTGCCCACATATTGGTATATTGGTCATAATTTGTTTTGCTGTATTGATTTTTGCTGACATTCATTGTAGAGCTCAATTGTTGGCGAGATTCCTCTCTTATTGTCCATCCAGTAGCTCCTCTCTGAGTTGATGACTGGGCTGAACTCACACTGGTAACTGTCTTCAAAATCCTCCCCACCGAGGCATTTAGATAACTATAGAAGCCTGCTGATGGACTCACAATCATTCAGAGTATCAACTCTGCCTGATATTGATCTTCAAACATAAACTCTATGACGTCCTTGAGGGACTCCAGTCCCAGCGCCCCAGATTCTGTATCAAAACAAGATATATTTAGTCAACACCAGCAAGCATTGCTGTCTGCCACAGATGAGACTCTCATCTGCGGCAGGAGTCTTTTCAGTGTAAAACAGGTTAACCTGCTAGAATCCAATCATCACATCTAAAATGATCCCATCAATATCACAAACGCTGCAGTTTCTTGGATAGAGTCATTTTCTCGGTGGCACAGTGCAAAAAGCCAATACACTGGCAATTTGACTGCAGTGTAACCATGATATTCTTTCGGCTATGTAGCAAAAATTACAATCTCCAGGTTCTTGCCTATTTCAGCAACTCCAAAAATGAGTTTTCCCTGCCTGGTGTAACTGTACAATCCTGCCCCCAATCCTCTTCTCATTCACAGGCCAACACAGTTTCCCTCACTGAACTGCGACCAGCGCTCTCCCTGGAGACAAGGCTATTTAACACAGAGCTGTCTGAACTTTAAGGGTTTTGGCAGCACAAGCAAACAGGGCAGCATGCAGCGAGGCACTGAGTCCTGGAGTCGGGATAAGTGGAAGCCTGCAGGACACCACAGAGGGACGGGAAGTTGGATGCCTCAGCTTGTCTTCCAGCCAGCATCACAGCCACAGAGCTGTCATTATGCTCAGTAACACGGCAGGTGTCTCTGCGTGTGCATGACGGCCAGTCAAGAGAGAGTAAGAAAACATAATGCATTACTATTTTAGGAGCAGGGAGCTTCTAAAGTTATATATTTATTTATATATACAGTACTCACAAATTATTTATGCCACTACTATTATTGTTTTTATTAGTGGCACAGCGGCGCAGGGTTAGTGTTAACACTTTCCAGCAGGAGCATAATTCTTCTTCTGAACTATTTGACCTGTGTAGATATTTTTGTGTGAAATGTTTCTGAGGTGTCGTTTGTTAATGGTTGTCTGTCTAGTGTCAGTCAAGTCATTAGCATGCTAAAATTCAGGATAAGGATTTGGATCAATGACTTTTGCTCATCACCAAAATGTTATTTTATAAAAGAGAAAAAAGCGGAAGAAGATGAATAGATGGCGTTAAAGCGGGATTTGGCCCAGGTACTGTTAATGTCTGGCAGAAAATAAGGTCCTGTTTGAAGACTCTTTAGAGTCATTTATATTGTCTGTGGGGTCAAAGGTAACATATAAACATAGAAGATGATCATTTGTAGCAGCTTTTTGTAACCTGGCCTGCACAGTCACACAGAACCATCTGGGAGGGCGTCCACAGGAAGTGTTTGCAAAGAGCCAGTATGTTAGAAGAACCTGGAGGTAACAGGATGAACCAACTGTGTCACAACTGCTTTATCCAATAAGGGTTTGGCCATAAACCTTATTCCAACATTTAAACATTTACATTTAAAAGTCAACAAAAGTAACTAACATTTATTCTAATGCACTGACACTGTGGAGGTCTGTGTGAGCGGTTGTATATTAGAACAAAAGAATGAAACATTAAGCAAATGTTTTATTGCCATTGTGTGTGGGTGAAAAACGTGACTCATTATGAAGCTGAATTTGAAGATTGGAAATGAAGCATGAACTAAATGGAGCCCAGTGTGGAGACTGTGGACAATCGCACTAAAGCCCAGCATTTCTGCCCACAGCTTCTACACTTTATCTGTACCATTCAGATTTATTCCTCGTAACATACTGTAACATTCTTCCTCATACGTGTAGCTATGTCTTTCAGCTTGTTCCCTGGCAGAGACAGTTCAGATAAATCCCACTTGTTCTCCTTGTTCAGAACCAGGAAGCGTTGCATGTACAGTATGAGCGCTCGTCTTTGATTCAGTCTCTTACCATGTGGGACTGAGAAAGCAGTTGGCCGGGGCCGAGTGGTGGGTGTAGTGAAGTATGGGAGGGGGCGGACGATCTGACAGCTCCACAGCAATAGAAGAAGAAAAAAAAAAATCTCTGTTTGATTTTTGAAGCGAGAGAAAAGAAAACGCATCCATTGAGACGGAGCAGTGTCACAAATGTGCAGTGACTCATGTCTCTCTGTCGATTACATTAGAGGCAGATGAGCCGTGATGAGGATGGACAAAATGACCACCTCGAGCCACATTTAATTGTAAAATATTGAGTGCACATCAAAGTTGGTTGTCAAAATTGAAATTTGAACAGCTTTTACTTCAATAACTAGGCAACAGCCACATCAGACTAAAGCTGTCGTCTGATTATAGCCTCCCAGCAACAAAAACAACTCACACCAGAATGTCATAAAGCAACCCAGACTCCATACCTGAGTCTGCATTTACAAAAAGTGCACTTCGAGCTCAATTAGTAGAGCACTGGCAAATAGACTTTTCCCAATGTCATCCCTCTCGCTCTCTGTGTCCTGTCAACCTACTGTCAACTATCAAAAAAAAAGCACTTCAATACCTTTTCATGGCGATACCAGTTTATTACATACTTTAAAATCTGTTGAATAAATGTTTTTTTAAATATGGGAACTGGGTTTGGTCAGATAATGTATCTGCTGTTTGGTATCTACTGTATATCTGTACAGTAGTGCTTTGATAAGGGCTGCTCAACATAAAACATGCAATAACTGGAAAATTGATATTATCACTTTATTATCCACTCAACGGGGGAAACATTTACTGTCGGCAGCCGGCACTATGGGACTGAATGGGGATATTTTATACATTTGATACATCTTACAAAACTAACAAAAACCTCTGTGGTGAGAAAAACTCTTGCACATGAACCAAACGTCTATAAACCTGCACCTCTAGCCCTCAGTCCATTCACCCTTCATATGAGCATATTAATTCAGCAACAGCGAGGTTAGACATTGTAGTAATATAGTAATGTCAAGCCTGGCCTGACAGCAATACTAACTATGCAGTTGTAACTCTAGATGTACAATAAAGTCTCTGAGCTCAGTATGCTTTGAGCTGTTTCTAAATTAAAAAACTAGAATATCACTGATGATGCTTATTTCTGAGAGTTTTGTCATTTGACCTTCTCTTTCCCACTACACTTCCCTGTGCTGGTGAACATCCACGATTTGTCAGACAAGTACACTGTCAGCTGAAGTTGTTTTATAAAAAAATAGATGTTGGCACAACCAGTTTAAAAAGCGATGCCAAATGAAAACTGACATGGGTGTAAAGATCATTTGCTTTGGCAGCTATTGCACTTTTAAAAGAACATCTCCTTAGGCCAGAGACTAAAACATAAGTGACTCATTGATTTTTGGCAAAAAGTGAGTCTGACTCCCTTGAATCTGTATCATTGTCTTAAACACGGAGGCTGATCCTTGGCAGCGTGCAGCGGTGTGGACTTCTATGAGCCTAAAGTGATCTTGACCCTGTTGATATGACAAACCATGCAGATGAGACGTTGCTAAGCACCGCGTTCCCTTTGCCAGTGGAAAGGCCATTTGGGACCGCTGTGGAGGGGAAGATAGCTGTGTTAGTTTACTGCCACAGTCAGCTCTTCTGTAGTGTGTGTTCATATTCCTCTATAACACTTCTATCTCCACTCAGTCCAGGATTAAGGCCCACTTTCCACACGTTCAGTCTGTGACAAATCTCTCAAATCTCCCAAAGTCCTTTGACCTATAAAGCCCTATTAAAGTGTAGTATTCAATTTTCCACTTGAGCTAATACCATCTGCTATTTTTACTTAAGAAACTCGTTTATGTTGCACATTTATTCCAAAAAGACAAAGGATCCAGGCACTTACTTGTTTTTTAGAAAATTTAAAAAGGTTTTCATTTAAAAGTCTTTAAAAATCACGGAGCACATAATGGAAAGCACCGCGGAGTTAGACTTATATCAAGTTTTATTGGGGACACTTTTGCCTGCAGTGTGAAGAAAGCCACAACTGTCTCAGGAACCCAGACACGATAACACATTTTTATATGTGTCTATCATACAGCTAACCGTCATGTGAAATTTTCCACACCTTATATTAGACATGGGGCCCAACAGAGTGGAAATGAGCCACTTCTGTCAGTTTTGAGAGAGTTCTGGAGACACCCAGTGAGTCGAATCTTCTACAGTATGTATAATTAAATCTGTGGTGGTGCTCTGCTGACTGCTGTCATAAGCCATTTATATCTTTAGGACGAATATGACAGGACACCAAACAGAAGACGACATAACAGTGCTGTGTCCTGATGATGTCCTGTCCACTTCTAATTCTTACACATATGTTAAAATTTGGCGTTTTGTGGGGGATGAAATAAGGTAGATGTTTTTGTAGCTGTAGCTAAATAATGCAGTAGGCATACTGAGCTTCAGTGGATAAAAATACTTCAGCCACAGACAACATTTCAGTAGAGACAAAAACCTCAATTCAGTCTCAAGAAAGGCTTTACTGTTTCCTCTGCATGTGATGAGGAAAAACTGAAGAGTAGAACGGACAAGAAGTGTCACACTCAGTCACAACTCCACATCATCTGTCACATTCAAGGCCCAAAGTAATTCTTTTGAAGAGAGACAAAGAAGTGGCACAAATGGGGCGGAGAAAATTTGAAGTGATTATACTGACCTTGTACGACTTATTAAATGTTCAAGTGTGTGATTTTTTTAAAATGGCCTTTGTTTGCAACGGTAGATGGGTTTTTGTCTTGTCATTATTAGGCAGAAGTTAAATGATTGGCAACAAAAGTGCTAATTTAGAGATATCCATCTGTACAAAATATTGCTTTTTATCCAAACACACTGATCCCTGTCTCAAGGAAAAGGCCACAATCAATGCCAACTGATCTTTTCATCAGCAACTTGAACGATATGACTTTGATTTGAAGATACCCAGAGATTGACTTTCTTTCACTTTTTCCGCATTAACACACCTTGCTGAGTTAAACAACTGTGATGAATCCTGTTTATGTCCAGTGTTACATATCAAAACTGCGTGTCGAAGAGGCCTGAGCAGAATGGTTAATGAAGCTGAAGGTACATGGAGGACACAAAGATGAAAGATGAAGGGCAAACGAGACCATGCTACACGTAACGGTACATAAATTACTTTAGATGGCAGTAAATCTGCGTTGATGGCTTGAAACTCCTGGATGCCAAGTGTTGGGGAGGGAGGGGTTACCATCACAACATCTGCACAAAAGGAAAGAAAAAGATGTTTGGAAAATGTATTGATTTAAAAGGTGATTGTAAAGTTTCGTTGTCTCTCTGTTCTCCTTGTGTTTCCCCCTCCACTCCTCCTGGGCGAGGCTGGCACACCTCTTCTCAATTTTCTTCTTATCACCCGGAGTATAAGAACACTGGTTTTCCATCCACTCCTCGCCAGTTCATTGTTGCAACTAACATATTTAGACGTGTGTTTTGGCGCTGTTTGGTATTCCTTACTTCCTTACTTTTTTGTCCAGGACCTGTCTCTCCTGTCTACAACTTACCTCTCATCTGGTTCTCAGCCTCTACATTCATCACTATCACTCCCATTGAAAAATACCTGTTGCTTCTGTCTACTTGTTGTGATCTGCTTTTGGGTTCAATTGAAAACCGTGACAGTGACACTGTCTGAGTTTTAAGGTCACACTGAGGATTGGGGTACTGTCCTGTTAAAGCTATGCTGCTTTGCGGGGTATAGTATGTTAGCTGCGGTCACAGTAACTTCCTCATTTGAAGGATAGATCAGTATATTGTAAATCTTTTACACATTAGTTAACTAATGCCTGTAGTAGATAGTTGTAACCAGTGGAAAACGATCACAACAATGGTCAAAACACTAAAAAACTACAATGTCTCGTTGAAAATGCGGCAATAAGGGATATTTCCACACTATATAGTATCTGAGAAATGGACCAAATTAGGAGACACAGGCCACATCAAGATAGTGATGTGTTTTTGGGAGTGGCAAGTTATGGAGTTATACAAGTGAGAAACAGAATAAAAGCAGTATTGTTGAAAAAAAAAAGCAATGCATACATTCTTTTAAGCAAAAACGAATTGCATTTTTTTCATGTCTAACACAGGCTGTGCCATTTCTTGTGTTTTTTTTCTCTAAACTCAAAAGTTACCTAAGACTGAGTATCTCATAGACCCTAAATATATATCATAAAAGTATCAATAATTATATTTTTTTTATCTTTTGAAACAGGTAAAATGCTGAAGACCATTGGTTCAAGCCCTTGGCTGATCAGAATCCTATCTTTTCTGTGCATAAACAAATATGCATCTGGTCTCTAGAGTCTGCACAGTTGCTGTCCATTTCCTCATTGGAATTAAACAGGACACACAATAGATTAAATGCAAGGAACAACATAAAGTTCTGACATTACTTACCTGTACCAATGTTCAATAAGTGTCACTGCAAAGTCTGAAATTATATATTAATGTTGTAGGTAATGTGTTGGCTGATTTAACCCTTAATTACTTTCGTCACTCGGCTTTACCAAGGGTACAACTTCCAGAAGATTTATGGATGGTAAAAGAAACAACACACACAATGGAATTAATATGTGCAGAGTAAAATGTGTAGCACAGCCTGTGGCAGTGTGCAACACAACATCATAACTCATGTCTGGACAGCTTCAACTACAAAATACTGAAAGGATATTATGGGATAAAATTACACTGACAAAATACTGCAAAATACTGACGCTTCACAATTAATGTCTGTCTCTTGTCTGAACTTACAGACTAAAAATACGTAAGCTGCAAGAGAATTTACAAAGCCCAGATGCCTAATAATGTACAAAGATCTGTGCAGTCATGTGCAATCCAATATGATAGCATGAAGGAAATTAAATTATGCTTAATGGAAATGTATGTGGTATATTTATCTCCTGTCTGTGATTAGAGCAGAGGGTGTCTGTGTTGTTATTGTGTAAACTATATTTACTTTATGGAAGCTGCTGGTCAATAATGGAAAGAAATTATTGTGATCCTAACTCCACTTTTTTGACTCAAATGTGAATGCTTTTTAACCTTTTCTCTTTTCTACTTTAGTGAGATTATTTTAGGCCAACAAAAGCTGCAGCAAAATTCCAACTCCATCATCTCCTGAAATTTCTTGGTGGAGATATTGTGAGGTCAGAAATGACTCCAACCCAGACCTTCACATCAATGGCCAATGTTTCAAAGGTAAGTAAGAAAGGTAGGTGCTTGTACAAAACCAAAGACAGAGGCTCTGCAGTTGACCAGTCAAAGCTCACAGGTCTGGAGTAGAGGGGAAGGTACTGAGTTTTTATAATAATAATGAAGTTACCCTGTACTCATTGAACAAAACAAGCACAGATTTGGCAGCATCTGGTGGAAAAAAATGCAGAACAAAGTGGAAAAATGGCCAAAGATGAGTTCACTCTGGGCTTAGCTTGTCACCTCTGGGCAGCTATACAGAGCTTCAAAGATTCTGAGGTGATTATACACAACTGAAAACATAGCTTTAATCGGTGTGTTCCTTTTCATTTAACTGTAAACTACAGGATTTTTAACACATAAGTAAGTCCAATTGATTTTTTTTAGTTATTAAGGAAATATTTGCCTCATAAAGGGTCTGTCTACCCATTGCAATGGTGAATAGCAGCTATAACACTTTAATCAAACAAGGTCATCATGTATTATTTCTTGGATTCTTTCTGTAGCGTACAGTGGAGTAGTAAATCTTAATGGAGGGTGGAGACAAAGGCTTTGTGCCGTAAAGCAAATGCAGTAATTTTCATTCACTCATGCACCCAGGCAGTGACAGCGGAATTACAACAAGACACTTTAAAAAAGAAGGAAATTATGACAGCACATGGCAATACTCTGACCTAAATTCAATTAGCCTCTGTGGCACGTCTCAATTTCCTTTAATTAAGTGGATTAAGAAGAAAGGCATGTTCTTCAAGTTTTAAAATGATTAAAAGTCTACAACACGATGTGAGGCAACTGAGACTCATTTGGACTTATAATCAGGAACTCCTGTTTCGTGCGTCAAATTATTTTTGTTCTTTATGAGGCTGAGAAATGATCCATGTCAAGCAGCATCCGTTTTGGTAATGACATTTTGCTTTTCTTGCCAGCCTCAACTTTTATTACAAGGTAGGAGCAGCAAATGTCTGTTTTTCTAAATAATATTTAAAAGGCAAGAATGTACAATGGGTTTTTTTTATTCAGGCAGAACCAAGCATTATCATTTTCTTTTTTTTTATTCACACCAAACACGGCAAAAGCATCTGCAGTGGTTTCTTATTCTCTACTATTCTCTTCCTCGCACCATAACCCATCAGCCTATTATTCTTCTTTATCTGTTATCATCAAAGAGAGGGTCCACCTGCAGCTGGGAGCAGAGCAGTGCCACTGTACAGACGCAGTGATTGATCTTCTCCTACTTCCTGATGAAAGGGACTGTGTTCTTCCAGAGAGCCTGCTACCTGTACTGTTAATTTGTCTTTTATGCTCTTTACATTCATATTTTGCTAAATTAAATTGCATTCTACATTTAACTTAATTATAGATTGATATTATAATGTGTGACATACAGTGAACTCTGACTAAGCTCTTTTACCTGCACCATCCTGACGCTCTATAATCTGTCTTTGTCAGTTTGTCCTTTCTTCAAGCTGTAAAGCACAAGCAATGTTTATGAACTGTGATATATAAGTAAAAAAAACAATGCTGATTCTTTGTTTGTTATTTAGGCTCAAAAGTTTTTTCAAGTACTTTTACCTGGAAAGATCATTTAGATTGTAATGTTTGGTGTATATTGCTTGAGTTAGTGAGTATGCTTTGATTGTGATGTCAGCTGCCGTCTTAGCTGCTCCAACACTTTATTTGTATATAGTATTTTTTGCTTTTATTTTTTACTTATTAAGTTTGCTTACACTCTCCACAAGCCATCCGTCTGCTCTGAGTCTGAAACTGGACTTCAATAAACAATTTAATTTACTGTACTGTTTAATTAAGCACCTTATTCATTTATATCTTATAGACCTATATTTTACATATTAATATTTTGAGTACTGTGTTTTTATATACATCTTAATTATTTTTTTCCTGTGTGCTGTGTTTTTGAAAATAATTTATAATATTTATATATAAAATGTATAGTAGGAACAATAATTTATCTAAAGCTTGAATAAAATTTGTTTTGTTTTTTTCTTACGTGGCACAGAATAAGTGCAGTTTTGCCATTTGCCTGTAGAGGGCGCGCGGTGTTTTGGACATATTATTTGTTCTTCGCTGCTTCCTGTTTGCGCTGCATTACTCCGGAAGATTTACCTTTTTCTCTTGACACGTAGCAACCCAGTTGGCAGGGCTCTGGGAGGATTTGTACAATACTACGGGTAAGATTGTGCATGTAGATTGTTACTTAATATGTTTACAGTGAATATAATGTCAGGCACTTGAGAAAGATTAATAAATTGTAATGTAGCAAGATTACAATTTATGCTATTATGAAACTCGCTTCTAAGTAGCTTTAGCTTTTATAGTTAACGGGAAACTTTAGCCTCCCAGCTAATCACAGCTGTTTTGTAGACAAGAACAGTTGTAATGTTGGAAAAGACGTTAGTAATTTAGTAGACGCCACAGTGGATGCTAGCGTTAGCCCTCGCGTTTCTTATAGTGCACATTTTTAAATAACGTATCCATTCTTTGCATCTTAATCGCGTTGCTAATGTTATTAAGCTCCGGTACTTTAGCTATTCTTGGATTCATAGCCCCAGGGAGGGAATACAATCCCAAACCAGTGTTTAAAATACGGCTCCGTGACTATTACTGACACTTAAGCCAAGGCTAAATTATTAACACTTCATCTACTGATCTTATCTGATATAGCGTTAAATAGGAAGGTATAATGTTAAAACCAAAACTTGTGAATCAATATGATTAAACACTTGAGTTTGTTCCCTTTTTGTAGCTTGGTAATGTATTATGTCTGTATTTTCTTATTTATTTTTAGTATCATTACAATGTGTTTAATTACTTGTTTGGTGTTCTGTTTCCTTGTTTTCGGCAGAGTTAGAGATGTCGGGTTTTGACAATTTACACACAGACTTTTACCAGTCTAGCTACAGTGTAGATGACCAAAGTCAAGCGGGCTATGGATATAGCAATGCAGACCCCTACAACAAGTAAGCAGACATTATTTATACAATTTTTATCTAGTTTAAGAACTAACTAGTTGTATTAATCTATTGTGTATTTGCAGACAGTACAATCAGTATGATTACTCTCAGCCCGTGGGCTACACTACTCCAGGGATGATGCAGCCCCAGCAGCCGTACACAGGACAGATCTTTCAGCCCACACAGACCTATACTCCATCTGCAGCACAGTCCATGTACAACAGTACCTTTGATGATGAGCCTCCGCTGTTAGAAGGTAATAATTACAGCATCTTCACAAATGCCAGGCTCGAAATGTGGAGTACTTTTTAGTTTCTACTTTAGTCCATTACCTTTTATGACAACAATGTATTTTTTGACTTTCTCTAAAGCAAGAATGCACTTTTTACATTTTGTGTTCGTAGGCACTAGACGTGAAATTTTTTTAAGTATACCATGTTTCGGCCTCTGGTAGAGTATGCCTGATCCTTTTATGTGTTGCTTTGTTTGATAGATGTCTTATCTCTGTGCCACTTAGTTTTAGTTGAATTGTCATTAGGTCAGCCTGTTTAATGTTTGGTTTTTCATGATGGCACAATCCACAAGGAAATCTTGTGACCTAGGACCAAAATAAATGAATACCATGACGTTCTGGTCTCATGGTCGATTTGTCCCCACTTTAAGTCCTTCAATTGAAGAAGCAACTCGCACCTAAAAATTTATATATTTATTTCATAATTGGACAAATTGATGCTATACTTGGTTTTCTTATGTTATTGTTTGTGTTTTCAGAGTTGGGTATCAACTTCGACCATATCTGGCAGAAGACGCTGACAGTATTGCATCCCCTGAAGGCAGCAGATGGCAGCATCATGAATGAGACAGACCTGGCTGGACCCATGGTCTTCTGTTTGGCTTTTGGAGCAACACTCCTCCTGGTAAATCATCAGGATTACCTCGATCAATGAGCCATTCATTATGTCACTGATCCAATGTTTTTTATTCCTTCTCACCACAGTCGGGTAAAATCCAGTTTGGATATGTTTATGGCATCAGCGCTATCGGCTGTCTCGGCATGTACTGTCTCCTAAACCTCATGAGTATGACAGGGGTGTCCTTTGGCTGTGTGGCAAGTGTGTTAGGATACTGCCTCCTACCAATGATCCTCCTCTCCAGCTTTGGAGTCATCTTTTCTTTACAGTAAGTACATATATTAATCATTTCTTTTTGGCAATATTAAGTGCAAAAATATATACCATCACAGAACATCTATTTACAGAAAATCTGTAAATCTTAACACTGTAAGGCCTGTTATGCCACAAAGTCCACAGAGACTGGACTAATTCTCTGCATAGAATAGAAAAAGCTTAGCCTGGCTCCGCCCTCCTACGTACTTCCGCTCAATTTCATTTCGCTTTAGTACTTAGTCTGGGATCGCTGTATATTCTTAGGTTTCCAGAAATCAATTTTTTGTAGGACCAATCAGCGAACAGAGGGAGTGACTTGTTGTTTCCGGTCGGTTTCGGCGCATGACATACGTCACGACCACACGTTAGCGATTGGCTATGGCAGATCCTGAGTGACTCTGGGCAGATCCAATAGTTTTAAACTTCAACAGAGTTCCCGCATACAAGGAAGTAAACGCTTGTCAATGGAGCGAGGCCAAACTCTCTGTACAAATGAAATGTATGAGAGTCTGGTAGAACCAGGCTAGAAAAAGCTAGCCAGGCTATAAAAAAATGTAGGTTAGTTTAAAATAACTCTTCAGCTCCTCCAACTCCATGGAGCTGAAGATATGCTAAATACATTTATCATTTACGTTATAAACAAGAAGAAATATCAGTTGGTGACATGTGTTTTTTGGTTTTGTTATGGTATATGGTAAAGATTTATTTGACATCTTATAAGAAATATAACCTTTTCGTACATCATAGTTTTCATTGAATTTCTGTAAATAATTCTATACATTTTCAAATCAATTCTCACTTTCTGTTATTTTGTTCTTTTTCAGGGGTATGGTGGGAATTATACTAACGGCAGCCATCATTGGTTGGTGCAGTTTCTCAGCATCAAAGATTTTCATCTCTGCGCTGGCCATGGACGGGCAGCAGCTATTAGTGGCCTACCCCTGTGCTCTCTTATACGGGGTCTTTGCACTCATTTCTGTCTTTTAAAAATAAGTAAATACACGTTTAAAATAACCTCACCCTGATTTCTGTAATTTCAGTGTAATTGGCAGCTGTGTAATTATCAGTTATTGCAAAATTACACGGTTATTATGGGAAGAAAATGGAAGCGAGTCCAAAAATGGCGGTTTTCTTCAAGCCTCCGCTTCTCAGTGCATTTTCACTTGTCCACCCGCAGACTGGAACCTGTCATCTCGATCACATTGTCGTCACCTTGTTCCCTCTTGTGCACTTTAATGGAAAGGACTGTCGAACAACCCGGTTTCAGAGAACTCCCATTGTAGACCATGAAAAAGAGCAACTACAGTGCTATAATTTTTAAGGTCACTAAAGCGAAGGAAGTGAAGGAGGAACAAGTGGTTTGCACAGTGGAAGGGGGAGGAGCAATGTAAATCAACCACAAAGCTAAACACGGTTCTCCTTTTTCAAGACGGACCGTAAAATGCACCTGCAGCCTAAATTTATGCCAGCAGGAAATGATGCATACTTTTTTTGTAAAAGACCTGCCCAGAGGATTTTCCACATGGAAGACAAAAGGAAGCCATTATCCACCACATACTACCATTAAATCTTCCTACACCCAGAAAGACTTGTTTGTTGGAGCCCAAAGCAAACAATATTGTTAAGTCCTCACCTTTTCCCTGTGCTTTTGTCCAGAGCAGAGGGCCTCCTCACAGCAGTGACACGATCGGCGTAAAAATAGCAGCTCTGCTTCATCTTTATATGTATTGTTTATTCTCTTAAGATTCATTTTAGGTTTTGAGGCCTTTTGAAGAAGACTAAAGACAGTTTGCACAAAAGCATCTGCCCTAATTTTAAACATTTTTAGCAATTCTCATCAGTCATTCTGTATGATTGGAGATACTGCTGGGTCTCTAAGACGTTGCTGGTGTTTATTTACCACACACTTGTAGTCCTTATTATAGAGAAGACTCACCTGCGAGCGATGTGTCATCTGTTTTTCCTGTCTTCTCATGCAAAGGTGTGAACATTAAAGTTGTCTTTGAAGTTGGTCTGCCTTTTGTCTATTTAAAGGATTAGGATTAATGGTGATAGTTATAAAAGTTTCTGTATGTTTATAAAAGGAGATCGTATTTACTGGACCGAATACTATGTTTCCTAAGAACAGATATTTGCAAGCACTTGGTGATACGGACTTCATGAAGGTGTTTATGAATCATACACAGAAGAGACATTGATTGGCAGTATTAAAGCCTTTTAAGTTTGATTTACTTTTCTTTTGCTGTTTAATGTGTCAAAATGACACCAAAGAGAAAATGGAATTGAAAACACACTGCAGCCAGTATTGTATTATGGTAAAAGTGACTCTAATGCTAGAAAGTTCTTACTCATGACAAGCCTACCAGTGTGAAATGTCATAAATATAAAATAAATCAACATTAAATTGCCTTTTTATCTAGTTTATGTCAGATACTATGTGCAAATACTAGATGTAGACAACCAAAACAAATAAAGACAAAGGTTTGCAATAAAATATCAGATTATTACACTGCACTCACTTTTCTCTTGTGCCGTATGGGTTTACTTCTACCGGAAATGTTGTATGTTAAATCACATAAGGCAATATTTTATTTACAATAGAACATTCAGTAGAAAACAAATGTTTACACTGAAAAGCCTTACGCTTATATTCACAAAATAAGCTCATTTCAAATGTGATGCTAGCTACAGGTCTCAAAATATTTGGGACAGAGAACAGAAATGGCCAAAAAAAAACAAGAAATAAAACAAATTGGCTTTGCAACCTGGAGAAATCTGTGTGTGTATGGGACAAGGTCGAAGATCTTCGGGCCCTCAGACGACACAGCATCACTCATCGACATGATTGTGTCAAAGACATTAAATAGAGCCAGGGATACTTCCAGTAAACACAATCTGCCGTGCCATCACCAGGTTCTATCATGCAAAAAAGAAGCTATATGTGAACATGTCTTGTGGCATTTGATGTTCTTTTAGAAATCACGGACTAAAGAGGACGGAGCCCTTCCAGCATGTTTGCAGTGTCCAGTAAAAAGCCAGCTTTTTTGATGGTTTGGAGGTGCACAAATGCATACGAAATCAGAAGCTTGCATGTTTTGGAAGAAACTATGAATGAGGAAAGGTGTATGTAAAGGTTTTAGAGCAACACTTTCAGGAATGGCCTTGTGTATTTCAGCAGGACAATGTGAAACCACATACTGCAGCTGTTACAACAGCGTGGCTTCATGGTAAAGGGCTGAATGGGCCAGCCTACATTCCCGATCAGTCACTTATAGAGAACGTTTGGCACGTCATTAAACAAAAAGTACTTCAGCAGCTAGAAACGTACATGTATCAGGCAAGAATGGGACCAAACACCAACACCAATATTCTAGAAACTCAAATGACATTTTTAACAAACCAAACATCCAGGAGAAATTTAAATTCAAGGTCTCAGTTTGAGGAGCAGTTTACGCTCAGGGTTATTCATGAATAAAACATACCTTGTACAGTATATTGCATGTTTTATTCCCTATACATGCTATTTATTGCAGAGACCCCACACAGCTGAGAAAAGCAACATCAGCAAGATGTTGGCATGCATTCATCTGGATGCACTAGTCACAATTTCCTCATTGCTCAAAGAAAGCATGTTGTAAGTGCTGTTGATTGTGCTACGCTTGTCCTGCAAAACCTAAAATGAGGTACACATTAGAAACATTTCAACAATTTCCAATTTTACTGAATTTCTTTTAAAAGTAAGAAAAATAAGTCTTAACCACTGTTAACTTTTCCAGTTACATTGCATCAAAAACAACAATTTTACAATGTTTATTTGTCGAACTATCATTACAAAAAACTAAACCAACATCACAGAACGCAATGACAGAGCAATAGCCCACCTCAGCAAAATAATAGCTATGGACACGGAGCACCCACTCAGTACCCACTTCAAACTCCTGCCCTCTGGACGCAGATAGACGACAATGAATAAAGATAGAAGAGCATGTTTTAATAGAAGCTTTTTACCATCTGCCAGCTTCATCCTCTAGAAACTAGCACACTGACCACTAACTCACTTGTGTCATGTAAATGTTATTTTTGTGTAGGCGTATGTGCTGAATGTTCACCTCGAGTCTCTTTCTCTAAAATCTCAAAAACAGCTTAGAAATCTAGGGGTCATCATGGACTCAGACCTGAATTTAAACAGTCACATTAAGTCACTTACATCATCTGCATTTTATCACCTTAAAAACATTTCCAAAATCAAAGGGATAATGTCTCAACCAGATTTAGAGAAACTTATTCATGCTTTTATCTTCAGCAGGTTAGATTATTGTAACTGGTCTCTCAAAACGAGGGTTAAGACAGCTGCAGCTTATTCAGAACGCTGCTGCTCGGGTTCTAAATAACACCAGGAAGTACAACCACATCAGTCCAGTTTTAAAATCTCTGCACTGGCTTCCTGTTGCTCAAAGAATAGACTTTAAAACAGCACTGCTGCTTTACAAGTCTCCTAAAGGTTTAGCACCAGAATATATTTCTGACAGTTCCTTATGCGCCTCCTCGGACTCTGAGAACATCTGGGACTTGCTTCTGCTCGTGCCCAGAGTTAGAACTAAACCTGGTGAAGCAGCGTTTAAGTTTCAGCAAAAACCTGGAACAACTTCAACTTTAACAATGTTCAAGGGGAAGTTCAAAACCTTCGTCTTTAGCGCCGCCTACATTCAGTAAAGACAACTGAAATGTGTTTTTTATCTGCACACTTTGTCTTTTAAAATGTTAAAATGTGTCTTATGTTTTTTATTCTCAATCTTGTAAATTGTCTTTTATTTCCGTAAAGCACTTTGAGTTATGAATGTGTTCATCTATATAAATAAAATTGCCTTGCCTTTACTTATTGTGTGAACTGTGACTGCCTGTGTAATCAAATTTCCCACTGGGACAATAAAGTATCTGTCTATTACTGGCAAATGTCCATGAGCCACAGTTAAAGTGGATAAACAGTAAGTGCTAATGATTATAGGCTCCCTGTATGAATAATATATAGGCTAACTGAGCTAAGATGTATTTTAAGACATGCAGTTATTGCCAAGATGATTAATTTGTGCATTTGATTATTTACTTTTGGAAAAAGTGCTATTGCTTTTAAGTGCCTCACCTCAGTGATCTTGTAAGTGAACACATTTACAACGTGCAGCTTATGTAACAGCTCCACCAGTACACCCCCAGGTGGCAGTGTTGAGTTAGATATCCTCCCTTCTCATCTTCATTTTGGCTGAGTCAGAGTGCTGCGTTTATTGGCTGGTGTCCTCAAGTTTCCTCTCATCGACTGCCTCCCCGCCTCTTTCTCTGTACCGTCATTATCACAAATTTAACAGGCCTCTGTGGAGCAGATGAGGATCTCTGAGGCACCCGGGGCCCATCCTGCTGCACACACACAGGCCCTTTCATAAGGTGTTTGTTTACTGTGTGTCTGCTTCACTCTTTAGTCGCTCTCACAGCTTACTTTTGGACATTTATCTTACATAACAAAGCGTATCAATGCATTTAGCAGGCATATTTAAATGACAATGCCTTGAATGGCCACTCATCAATATTTTTTTAGCATTCATTGCCTTTTCAGGGAAATTCCAGGAAGTCTATATGTTTCCATGGTATCCAGTTTTACCTTTTTTCATCTTCTCGTCTTCTTATTAAACAAAGCACCTTAACCTTCATCCTGCTTTAAAATTGGGGCTTGGCTGTGGTTACTGCCCACAGGGACCACCCTCCCATTCTGTTATCTAATAGTAGATAATCTCCACCCATCAGTCCGGCCTGAGTGTGCCCAGTATCACCAAAGCCAGTGCCACCAGCAGCTAATGGGAAACGTATCTAATTCTCAGAAAATATGACATTTAAAGAAGAGCTGCAAAAAAAAAGGGGAAAAAAAGTTTCTACTGGAACATCCTCAGACTCAACTACACAATCTGTATTCTATTGAAACATGCTTTTTACAGGTTTTAAGATGAAAAGGATGTATAATTTCATGTATACATAATTATTCTATTCAACACAATCATTTCTATTGTGTATAATTTAGGAGGACAAACTATTCCCTCTAACGGTTCGGTGATGCTGTCAGTTAATTCCAGTAAGAGATGAAAAGTGTTCTACAAGTGGTTGTAGGAGTTTTTGCACCGCCTGATTTCTGTGTGTGCTGTGAACAACAAAGGCAATGGGAATGTTTTGTATAAAAGAATCAAAAGAATCAAAAGGAAACTGAAAGTCTTGTGACAGAAACTGTTCAGCGGAAACAAAACTGAATCTCAGTGGGTAATAAGTTTTAATGAATTAACAAAAGGGTGCATTTATTATTATGACTGTGTATGAAGGTTCTCAGTCATCCAGCTTCCTCTTGAAGAAATCTGGACTTAGTTTTAAAGGTACAGACATTTTGTTGTTTGCTCTACCACTGAGCCTAACCTGACCTTAACCTTGCCCCTGGCCCATGAGGCATGTGGTCAAGGTTTGCCTGTACGTGTATGGGTTCATTCAGAACTTACTGCTTGTCATAGGCAACTTCTTTTTACTGCACTATGCTTTTGTTTTTCCCTGCTCCAGTCACACAAACACAATACGGCTTTCCTTGAAGACAAACCTGCAGAGGTGTAAAGTAAATGTACTTTGTTACTGTATTCAAGTATTTTTTTTGTACTGAGTATCAAAAATATAAGCAACTTTTACTCTCTACTCAGCTACTTTTTGGATTGAATACTTGTACTCTTTACTCCACTACATTTGAACTGACACTTAGCATTACTCGCTACATTGTGTTTGTGCACATCACTGACCTACAATATCTCTTTGTGTTGAGGACTAGTGCATCTCTGAGCCAACATTCAGTACAAGTAAAATACTTTTAAAATGGGATACTTTAAGACTTTTACTCAAGTCGTATTTAAATTAGTGACTTGTAACTTGAGTAATTTTTACAGTAAGGTATCTGTCCTTTTACTCAATTGTGGCTTTCAGGTACTCTCTACACCTCTGCAAACCTGAAGACGCACCTGTTTGCCATGTGTGTTTATTACCTCTAAACGTCACCAACAAAGGTTATTTAGGCATCTTTGACACACATACTTCTCAACCGGTCACACAGAATGTTTCCCAAAGTGTATTGCTACGCAGCATCTGTCAGGTAGGCCTACAGATGAAAGGCTCACAAAGCAGACCCAAAACAAGAAGGTGTTTTTAAAGGTTTAAAGAGGTTATAAAATCACTGGAAAGCTCACACAAAGTGATGGGACAATCTGGCACAGGACAGGGAAAACACAGACTATGGGGAGACAACAAGACACAGGTGGGACGCATTAGGGGCGGAGCACACAATCACCGTGGAGAAAAACACGAGGGCAGGAAGGAGATCTGAAATCACAGACATTTCCAAAATAAAATGGAACAACAATAAGCGACATGGAGACATGACAGCATCGTGTGTAGCTTGTTAAAGGGGATGGCATGTCCTCACAGGGCTACCATTGGGGCCCACAGACTTTCAAAAGTAGGGTTGTAAAGGTGTGGAGTTGCACTGGTGCCCACAAGACTTGATCTTAAAGCAGCAGAACTAGCAGTGCTGATATAAACACAAAATTAGAACTGTTTAACAATCTAATATAAATCTAGGTGAGGCAGATATTAAACAGATGGGGCCTGTCCTTGACTGTTTCCAAAAAGCCTGGCAAAGATGAGGCTCATTAGGGCTGTTATGGGGCACAGACGTGTGAGAGGAGGAAATGTAACGATTGGTATTCACAAACGCAGTGGCGCCATGAATGCATCCTGCAAAGCCAAAAGCACATGAATATTCACGGAGCAACTGTTAGCACAGCACTGAGTGTGATATGTGGCCGCTCCTGCTCTTCATTAGGCTAATTGTCTCCTCTCATTGCACTGTGGACTCTTACTAACGGCTAATTCAGAACTCAAGGATCTAACACAAACACAGAAAGGACTTTGGACAAAGACCAGATGAGGAGACATGAGTTTTCTGAGTGTGGTTGTGTTGCAGTCTTTAACGTCTTATTTTGAAACCTAAATAGTTTTGTAAATCCTGTAATCTTTAGACCATATAGGCAGCGCAATAATACTCCACCAATAAACTAATAAACGTCTGCAGAGAACATGGAGTAAAAAGTATAACCATATTATGGAATTTTGGAGGTACAAAGTTTGGCAGTAAGAAAATTTTCATGATGGTCAAAAATCCCTATCAATATAATCATTCATACAAAATCTCTAGTAATTTTGCAAACCTTTTGGCAGGACAGTAAGCTCTAAGTCACATTGTTGAGGCCATACCTTTCCAAACCTCTGCACTAAATTAACCAAGCAGTAACATTTTAGAAGTCTGTCCTCTCTGGACTTAGTCTGTCCATTCTGGGCTCAGTTTGTTCTTTCGGGGCTCTGATTGTTTTCTCTAGACTCAGTTTGTCCACTCTGGGCTTAGTTTGTCCTCTCTGGGCTCAGTTGGTTCTCTCTGGGCTCTGTTCTCTCTGGGCTCTGTTCTCTCTGGGCTCAGTTTGTCCTCTCTGGGCTCTGTTCTCTCTGGGCTCTGTTCTCTCTGGGCTTAGTTTGTCCTCTCTGGGCTCTGTTCTCTCTGGGCTTAGTTTGTCCTCTCTGGGCTCTGTTCTCTCTGGGCTTAGTTTGTCCTCTCTGGGCTCTGTTGGTTCTCTCTGTGCTCTGTTCTTTCTGGGCTCAGTCTGTCCTCTCTGGGCTTAGTTTGTCCTCTCTGGGCTCTGTTCTCTCTGGGCTTAGTTTGTCCTCTCTGGGCTCTGTTTGTTCTCTCTGGGCTCTGTTCTCTCTGGGTTTAGTTTGTCCTCTCTGGGCTCTGTTCTCTCTGGGCTTAGTTTGTCCTCTCTGGGCTCAGTTTGTCCTCTCTGGGCTCAGTTTGTCCTCTCTGGGCTCAGTTTGTCCTCTCTGGGCTCTGTTCTCTCTGGGCTCAGTTTGTCCTCTCTGGGCTCAGTTTGTTCTCTCTGGGCTCTGTCCTCTCTGGGCTCAGTTTGTCCTCTCTGGGCTCTGTTCTCTCTGGGCTTAGTTTGTCCTCTCTGGGCTCAGTTTGTCCTCTCTGGGCTCAGTTTGTCCTCTCTGGGCTCAGTTTGTCCTCTCTGGGCTCTGTTCTCTCTGGGCTTAGTTTGTCCTCTCTGGGCTCAGTTTGTCCTCTCTGGGCTCTGTTCTCTCTGGGCTCAGTTTGTCCTCTCTGGGCTCAGTTTGTCCTCTCTGGGCTCTGTTCTCTCTGGGCTCAGTCTGTCCTCTCTGGGCTCAGTTTGTCCTCTCTGGGCTCTGTTCTTTCTGGGCTCAGTCTGTCCTCTCTGGGCTCTGTTTGTTCTCTCTGGGCTCTGTTCTCTCTGGGCTTAGTTTGTCCTCTCTTGGCTCAGTTTGTCCTCTCTGGGCTATGTCCTCTCTGGGCTCTGTTCTCTCTGGGCTCAGTCTGTCCTCTCTGGGCTCAGTTTGTCCTCTCTGGGCTCTGTTCTCTCTGGGCTCAGTTGGTTCTCTCTGGGCTCTGTTCTCTCTGGGCTTAGTTTGTCCTCTCTGGGCTCTGTTCTCTCTGGGCTCAGTTGGTTCTCTCTGGGCTCTGTTCTCTCTGGGCTCAGTCTGTCCTCTCTGGGCTCTGTTTGTTCTCTCTGGGCTCTGTCCTCTCTGGGCTCAGTTTGTCCTCTCTGGGCTCTGTTCTCTCTGGGTTTAGTTTGTCCTCTCTGGGCTCTGTCCTCTCTGGGCTCTGTTTGTTCTCTCTGGGCTTAGTTTGTCCTCTCTGGGCTCTGTTTGTTCTCTCTGGGCTTAGTTTGTCCTCTCTGGGCTCTGTTTGTTCTCTCTGGGTTTAGTTTGTCCTCTCTGGGCTCTGTTTGTTCTCTCTGGGTTTAGTTTGTTCTCTCTGGGCTCTGTTCTCTCTGGGCTTAGTTTGTCCTCTCTGGGCTCTGTTTGTTCTCTCTGGGCTCAGTTGGTTCTCTCTGGGCTCTGTCCTCTCTGGGCTCAGTTTGTCCTCTCTGGGCTCAGTTGGTTCTCTCTGGGTTTAGTTTGTCCTCTCTGGGCTCAGTCTGTCCTCTCTGGGCTCAGTTGGTTCTCTCTGGGCTCTGTCCTCTCTGGGTTTAGTTTGTCCTCTCTGGGCTCAGTCTGTCCTCTCTGGGCTCTGTTTGTTCTCTCTGGGCTCTGTCCTCTCTGGGCTCAGTTTGTCTCTGGGATTAATAGAACCTCCACTGGATTCAATGGCGATTTAAAGGACATATAGTGTTATTTTGACATGTATACACAGAATGAGAATGAGAATGTGCCGTAAACAGGAAATGATAACGTGCGTAAAATGTTGATCAGGCTAGTCTGTCTCTCTTGGCCTTTTCTCAGAACAACATAAGCACTGTTGTCAGACACATATATACAGTATAATGGATATGATTTTCACATCCATATTCACTCAATTGTACATAAACAGGAGCACAACAGATGCATTTTAATAACCTGTGACTCAATGGTTACAGCGCCTTGACCTCTGTGAGGGCAGTAATGTGCCTGCATCAATCATTATGCGGCATTAACCAGACCTGGACTCTATACATAAGTTCATGTGTAGAGGTCTGAGAGCTAAGATGTTATCATAATGACAGTGGTAGCCTTCTGCAACACCATCCTAGGCTATGCAACAGCCTCAAAGGCTTTTATCTCAGCAGACAGGTCAAAACAGGAAAGCTTCAGGGGGAAAAATTGTAATAGATGCTTTAGATGTAACTGTGGAGCTTTTTCCTTAGACACCATTTGGATTAACAAAAATAATTCTTCTCTTTTTACAGCCTTAAGGAAATATTCACCTCATAACATTAATTCTACGAGGCAGTGTTTCTCTTGAAGGAAATGAGCAGGACTATAATGATTTGTATAATAATAATAATGGCTTATAAAGCGCCTTTCAAGATACTCAAAGCGCTTTACAGAGTTACATTTTACATTATCTATTCACTCCTCAGTCACACACTGGTGGTGGACTGACGGAGACGTACGACCACACATTCGTACATCAGACTACAGACACTATATGAGACAGATGCATTGTAGAGTCATATTTTAACCAAAGATACAAAGTAGTATCTTCGGTTCTGAGTCTGCCTCACTCTGTGACGAGTGTATGACAAAGACTTCCATTCCGGGCAGTAAACTAGAAGAATGCAAACAAATCCGGACATGTGGAAGCCACTTATTCAAACATATTATACATAAATCAGTTCATCATCGTTCCACAACAAAGAGACTCTAGACAGTAAATGTTTTGAGTTCAATAATTAATCGTGACTTTTATGGTGACTTATTTCCCTCCCCTATTCATCATCACTGAACCATCACAGCACTCCATTTCATTATGACAATTATTGACCAAATTGCTGTTCATGACATTGTTTGCAAGTGCCAGGTATTGGTCTTGATACAGAGCCACAATGTCCTGGTCTTG
Source organism: Neodontobutis hainanensis (assembly GCA_024349245.1). Classification (NCBI taxonomy): domain Eukaryota; kingdom Metazoa; phylum Chordata; class Actinopteri; order Gobiiformes; family Odontobutidae; genus Neodontobutis; species Neodontobutis hainanensis. The sequence goes on from JALDNG010000057.1 coordinate 1,146,432, forward strand.
ACTTTGTCTCTGAACACTATAGTCTCTATAATGTCTTGTTTCTGGTTAGAGTGATCCTGGATACAACACTATTTAAGGATTTAAGCCTATGCTGAGGGAAGTACATAGCAATAATTTACAGTGCACACATGGTGGGGCTTTTTTCTCCATACATTATGTAAATATTTGTTCATATAGAAATAAGCTCCTCTTTCCATGTTTTATCACGATTACTCAACTCCCAGGATTTCTTATATTGCTCAGGGAGGTATGGTTAAAACATAACTATTTTATGAGTCATTAGCTCAGTAGTTGAAAGTAGCAGTTGGCTCCAGTAATTGTCCCTTCAGGAATCTGGAAGAAATTGAAATAATGATACAACTGCAAAGGGATCTGAAGAACTAACTGCATCTTTCAAGAAAGAGCTTGAGCTGAAGTAAAAGGCCCTGACACGGCGCAGGATAACCCTGAACACTGAATTATTAATAAAAAGGGAAGAGACAAACTTGATGGAAAGGAAAGAAGGAAAATAAGAGAGTTGAGATGAGCACGAGTAAACATGTCAGACGTCAGATAGCAGAAGTGAAGGGAAGAGAAGGCTCACTTTGAGGTTAACATAAATATTCACATTTTTGTGAACTTGAAGACGTTCCTCTGTGAGTCTTCAATGATAGTGCAGGTGACAACTGAGACACTGACTAGAGCAACTCTTGAACAGAATTGTCTGTATTTACTCGGTTTACTATGGAAAATGTGCCTTCAACTGTTCAATATTCAGCAGTATCAGTATTGGACTCAGCAGGTAGCCACCGCTGTGGCTGAACTCACACCAACATCAGGCTTGGTCTGGGACAGTTGAGTTCCGGGGTCTGGCTATCCATTCCCTGTGCGTTTTTTTTATTTATTTATTTATTTATTTTTAAACATTCTTGATGTATTGCCATTTTTAGGTCTGACCATTTTTACTCCAAAACACAGAACTATGTATATATAATAACCTGTATGCTACAAATGTATTTCTGAAATATTTGAGACTTCAATAGGGTTTGGTTGTCTGGGCCTCCATACTGTCTTTCTAGTCACCGCCGTTTCCAGACGTGCTCTTTGTCCGCCCTGGGCAGGTGTAAAAGAAACCCAGAGTGTTTTCTTCCACAATCGCACACTATTTAAAAACATATTAGTGACTGATGTGTTTTATATGAACAGTATATTACAAAAATCTACTCAATGCTACTTTCATTTTAACATTAAAAACTGCAACTGTTAATTAAAAGGAGCCTGAACACTGAGCTCATTAGGTTTAGTTGATATTTGGCCTAAATATAGTATTACTATATTTGCACTTCACTAATTTACACCTCTATATTAGTTTTACTCTGCCACCATGTTGCATATTTATTCTCGGCTTTATATCCATATATCTGTGCTCAGATTAGATCACACCTGTATCTTGTATGTTGGAGCAAATTGTTAAACACATGACCATAATTACTTGTCCATCCAGGAGTACGCATGAGAACATTGTCACTGGCTGCATCCTAATGCTAAATTAAAAATGCAACAGCTCTAAGTGATGCTAATCGACACATCTAATCATTCCCTCTAGATAAACAAGCTCCTCATTAGTGCAATAATGAGCCAGATAACGAAACCCTTGTTTTTTGGCTGACTTTTCAATGTCATAAATGAACCTGGATGGGGGACAAAGTTAAGCAAAAATAAACAAGGACATCTCTGAACAAAGGGCACACGTAGAAACTAACTGGATTAAAATTGGATTATTTTTTTTTTCAATCAATTAAACAAAAACAATCTAAAACATATTTACCAAAATGATTTATTTTACACATATATCTTTGGGAGGATTTGGTAAATTTAGTGAAATGTTGTGTGATTAGTTGGTAATTATTGTACTCTTGTTGGATAATTCTCACACACTGTTCAGTTGGTTGTGTGCAGGTTTTCATTCTTCTAAGTCAGGAGCTATTGATTAAGTTGCACTTTGCCCGAGTCTACAGTATTTACTCATACCTTAGGTTTCTCTTCTTATTAGAGACAACTGGTTTATTGCTGGGTTGTGATGGTATCTTATTAGAAATAAAGGTTCCTCAAGAGGTTAAATGCTTAGAAAATGCAGTGTCTTTGTTAGACAGACAGACACAAAGACAGACAGACAGACAGACAGACACAAAGACAGACAGACAGACAGACAGACACAAAGACAGACAGACAGACACAAAGACAGACAGACAGACAGACAAACAGACACAAAGACAGACAGACAGACACAAAGACAGACAGACAGACAAACACAAAGACAGACAGACAGACACAAAGACAGACAGACAGACAGACACAAAGACAGACAGACAGACAGACAGACAGACAGACACAGACAGACACAAAGACAGACAGACAGACAGACAGACAGACAGACACAAAGACAGACAGACAGACAGACAGACAGACAGACACAAAGACAGACAGACAGACAGACACAAAGACAGACAGACAGACAGACAGACAGACAGACACAAAGACAGACAGACAGACAGACAGACAGACAGACAGACAGACACAAAGACAGACAGACAGACACAAAGACAGACAGACAGACAGACAGACACAAAGACAGACAGACAGACAGACAGACACAAAGACAGACAGACAGACAGACAGACAGACACAAAGACAGACAGACAGACAGACAGACAGACAGACACAAAGACAGACAGACAGACAGACAGACAGACAGACAGACACAAAGACAGACAGACAGACACAAAGACAGACAGACAGACACAAAGACAGACAGACAGACACAAAGACAGACAGACAGACTAACACAAAGACAGACAGACAGACAGACAGACAGACAGACAGACACAAAGACAGACAGACAGACACAAAGACAGACAGACAGACACAAAGACAGACAGACAGACAGACAGACAGACAGACACAAAGACAGACAGACAGACTAACACAAAGACAGACAGACAGACAGACAGACAGACAGACAGACACAAAGACAGACAGACAGACACAAAGACAGACAGACAGACACAAAGACAGACAGACAGACAGACAGACAGACAGACAGACAGACAGACACAAAGACAGACAGACAGACAGACAGACAGACAGACAGACAGACACAAAGACAGACAGACAGACACAAAGACAGACAGACAGACACAAAGACAGACAGACAGACTAACACAAAGACAGACAGACAGACAGACAGACAGACAGACAGACAGACACAAAGACAGACAGACAGACACAAAGACAGACAGACAGACACAAAGACAGACAGACAGACAGACAGACAGACAGACAGACACAAAGACAGACAGACAGACAGACAGACAGACACAAAGACAGACAGACAGACAGACAGACACAAAGACAGACAGACAGACACAAAGACAGACAGACAGACACAAAGACAGACAGACAGACAGACAGACACAAAGACAGACAGACAGACAGACAGACAGACAGACAGACAGACAGACACAAAGACAGACAGACAGACAGACAGACAGACAGACAGACAGACAGACAGACACAAAGACAGACAGACAGACACAGACAGACACAAAGACAGACAGACAGACAGACAGACAGACAGACAGACAGACACAAAGACAGACAGACAGACAGACAGACACAAAGACAGACAGACAGACAGACAGACAGACACAGACAGACACAAAGACAGACAGACAGACAGACAGACAGACACAAAGACAGACAGACAGACAGACACAAAGACAGACAGACAGACACAAAGACAGACAGACACAAAGACAGACAGACAGACAGACAGACAGACACAAAGACAGACAGACAGACACACAGACAGACACAAAGACAGACAGACACAAAGACAGACAGACAGACACAAAGACAGACAGACAGACACAAAGACAGACAGACAGACAGACAGACAGACACAAAGACAGACAGACAGACAGACAGACACACAGACAGACAGACAGACAGACACAAAGACAGACAGACAGACACAAAGACAGACAGGGAGCTGAGTTACTGCAGTCTAATATAAAGGATGTCTTTGTTGAGGATGCCCTGCATCATGCTCCTCATCCTTCTCTCCATAATAGCCTTCACTAAGTCTACCCTCCCACCCAACACAGAGACACAGACCAGTTTGTCCAGCATGTTACTGTCCTAACAGTCATACTGCTCCCACAACACCAAAGAGTATAGCACTGGCCACAACTGACTGGTAAAAAATGTACAGCATCTCACCACAGAAAAATCTAAAGATTTAAATCTTCTCTGAAAAAAGTCCTTTTATAAACACTTGCTTAGTGTGTACAAAACATAGATTGTGTTTCGCCGTATGGCGGCGCCCTTACGCGAGGACATTTAGGAGGTTCCATGAGAGACGCTTGGTACAGACCAGCCCAGTTTATTGTCAAGATGAAGTATAAGTTTAAACCACCTCAATTTGAAATTGAAACATAGGCAATAAGATATGTTTAGCAAAAGGTTGTTGTTTTGTTGTAGGTTCATACAGTATGTAGTAAGTTGTTATTCTACAGAATACAGAATAACAAAATTCCCTTTATCTTCACTTGGTTAATTAGTTTGAAATACAGAACATGAAACATTTACATTACATTTACATTTATTCATTTAGCAGACGCTTTTATCCAAAGCGACTTACATTGTTCTACAGTAATTACCAGTGTTACAGCCACTGGAGGCAAAGTGGGTTAAGTGTCTTGCCCAAGGACACAATGACAGTATGAACTGTGGGGAGAGCGGGAATCGAACCAACTACCTTCGGGTTGAAAGACGACTTCTCAACCCACTGAGCTACTGCCGCCCACATTCCTTTTTACTAGAGCCTTAAGTATTGAACTTATCAATCCCACGAGTCACATTTAAAGTAGACAGACCACTGACCATCAGCTAAAACATCTAGGTTTTTATGTACTTTCCATATTTTTTCTGCTTATCCAGGGCTGGGTCGTGAGGGCAGCAGTCGAAGCAGAGACAACCAGACCCCTCCCCAGACACTTCCTCCTGTTCTTCCAGGGAAATACCGAGGTGTTCCCAGGGCCAGCTGAGACATCGTTCTTCCAGTGTGTCCTGGGTTGGTTCCAGTGGGACATGCACAGAATCAACCAGGGAGGCATCCAGATTTATGTGCTGTCCCACTGCATAGCCTATGATCATAAATCACCAGAACTGAAGAGAAAAAGCACCTTAAATATACATTCTAAACATTTTTTTGTCCTAGTAAATACCAGTTTATTTAAAATGTACATAGAATGTGTATTGACTAAAGCTCCCTGTTATCACCAGACCTTACTGCTTTGGTTGGATGATGTAAGTTAAGCGTAGGGTTTTTCAGCAGATGGAGGACACAGGCCTTAATGGTAAATTGATTACAAAGGACTGATTTATTTTTGCTGACAAAAAGCCTTATATGTATCTAGTCTCTTCCATTACAGTTTTTTTCATTTACCAGATGCAACCACTGATGACAGGATCAGCTTGACTTGAGAATGGAAACTTTGTGGTTTGTGTGACTCATTGCACATTATCAACATCATCGCAGAACAAAAACCTGCCATTCATGCATCTGCAAGTGAGGTCCTGACTTGTTCTGATTAAACCAACCTCTCTCATCCCTGACTCTCACACATGTGTTGATGACTAATAAATGCCCATTAGTTGTAACTGAGAGAGTGAACTTGAGTCAGTTATGAATTTAGATGATCATCTTCTTTGAGTAAATTCCTCATTTCCTTTGAGACAGAAGCAAAGCCATGTTGTGAATATGAATTAATGAACACAAATCACTTTTCTGTGCAAACTCTATTGAACTCACACCCTTTCATTCAAAACACATGTCATAGTTGCTCTTAACTGCTGTCAATCGCCTCTCATTGTGTGAGCCGTTAATGCACTTTTTTACATAAAGGTAAAACAAACTGGGTGAGACTCATTTTCAACTGCTAAAAACTAAATTTCAGAGACAAAATGTTGCTTTTAAAGCCTGAAGAAATCTGTGAGGAATACAGTGCTTAACATTAAGGTCTTTTATAAATAAGTTTCAGTTTATTCAGAATTAATGGGAACAAGGGTTAACACTGTTGTGTTCATGCTGCTCCTGCAAATATTCTTTCCTAAGCGTTAAAAAGAAATCCATGCTCTTTGAAAACTGAGTTGCCTCACAGTAGAATACACCTCTTTCTCACTGAGAAAAACAGACTGCAGTAGTCACCTTTTGAAATTTAAGTTGATGTTGACAGGATCTATGTTTCTGTGTTGAGCGTAAATCTGATAGCAGTAAACTGCTTACAGAGGCATTTGCAGAATATGTGAATGTGGTCAGTGGGGAATATTTTTGCATCTGCTGATGATGCTGCTTGCATTAGAACACATTTTTACTAATCTATTATTTGTAAAGTAAACTCTACAGTGCACTCTACACTGCACAAGGTCATGTCTGGCTGCACACTTCTTGTGTAAGATGACAATGTACTGTATAGCTAGAGTTATTAGTTTGGAACTGGCCCTTAGTCTCTGAGGCCTGCTCTTTTGGGTGAGGACAAGCCAACATGTCTTCAGTGCTCACTCTATACCCAGCACTTAGCACCTGATAGCTTGACCCCAAAAGGTCGCAACACGGCATGTATCCATGGTGACAGCTTTGCCGTAGAGAAATGAGCCTGCATTAGTGTTAAGGGACTATATCTGTTCATAAATAAACACTCCACATGTCCTTAAAATAATTCTGAGAAGGAACGCTCAAAGACACGGAGCAATAGAGATGTTGAGGAGATGGTTTGTTATTCTTCTAGGGCTCCGTGTTGCTCTGCACTGCACACTTGCATAAATACCTGTTTTTAAATTCTTTGTCCATATTATCCAGAGAGAGCTCAAAGACAGAGTACAATTTAAAAATGAATGGTCAGGTTTAATTCTTGCAAGAAAACGCAAAGTACAAACATGTAACATGGTACAGGATGAGGTTTGCTTCTGTTTTTTTCCATTTTCATAGTCTTCATTAACAAACAGTGACAAATATTCTCTAAAAGTATGTTTTAAGCTAATGGGCTCTCTGCTTTCAGGAAATCAGAGCAGTCAAATAAATGGTGTTGAGCAACAGCAAGACAGAAAGCCTTATTTATTCCCAGCATTGGATAGGCACTGTGTTGTCATGGTTACATTTAACTGTCAGTTAAGGTATGTTAACCAGAGATAATAATGTTCCTACAGAGAGCAAAATGTGCATATTAATCACTGGTGCTTTTATTTCCAAATAAAGGGTATGTTTCCTCCTGGTGTTATATACAGCACACACTTCCTTACATCCCCCTGTGCTTCAGTTTATGAAAGCTAAAACACTGTTCTTTGTTCAAAGTCAAACCGAAACAATAAATCCTTGGCTTCCTTGTTATTTATGCTGGAAGTCATATAAATGAACACAAAAACATCATCTCATGGTAAGCACTTGGAAAGGTGTGTTACCTGATAGCTGTTTTCTCCTTTCTGTGAATAAAGAGCGACTGGCCTGTCTCCAGCACCGCCCTCTCTGAGTCTGGTCACCAGGTGAACCAGGGACTGACTCATCCTCCAAACTGAACATGTGTGTGGTGCATTTAGCACCGAAAAAGCACAGGGTTTATTTACAGACAGTTCAATAATTCTGCCACTGAGGTTCTGTTATTCTCAACACAGACTCCAGTATCAATGTATCTTATGTATGTGTCTTTTCCTTTATTACAGATTTATAATCAGAGACATGTAAATTTAAAATGAATCTTCAGAAATTGGGGAAAGCATATAAAGCATCTTCATTAGTCAGAGGTGTATAGGCAAACATTAAAAGGAAAGTGTTTAACTTAAATACCGTCAGAGTTTATGGTCATCTAACATCGACTGGGAGGATATTCCAGGTTTTTTGCTGCATGAAACTGAAAAGCTGCTTTGTTCTAAAACTGTGCTCAAGCAAAAGTCCCGCCCCTAACGTCCTCAGAGGCTGAGACTGTTCATTTTGACAGATAGTGTAATTATTTGGATATGACAGTACTTTTTACAGACCTGTATTAGTTATACCTTCTTGCCAACTTATTTCTTGGTACTTTTAACCTTGTCAGTGATCCTTTATAGACACAAAAACACAAATTATTTTCCTGGAGGTTTATCAAAGGAGAGTGCAAACCTAAGCATAGGCAGTGTAATTACAAGTGACAGTTGACATCTAAGCCACAATGCTCGTCTTTTCGTTACTGTGACACCTGCTCTACCAGTTTTGCACTAATTATTATTATTATTTTAATATACTGCTTTGTAGATGCTTGTAAAATTACCTTCTGTGTATTATTACCAGCCAAAAGTGCAACAGACATTCTTTCTGTGCTTTCTTAATAGCTCCAGATACAGTTGTAACTAAATGCGTTTTTTTGGGCCAAATACATGTGACAAATTTACAATATCAGGTATATTTGTGTGATTGTGCTCTATGACAGGCTATTGGGTCAAGAAGAAGTGCTTTAGTATCAGGTTCCTGCTAGATTCACAAGTAAAAAGGGGACAAAGGAGGAAAAAGGAGGCGTGACATTGAAGTTCATTGCTTTATTCATGGCTGATTACATGGATCTACCAGCGACTAGGTCAGATAACCAGTCTGACCAACACTCCCACTTCAGTGTTCCCACAAGCTGTGATTTACTGCCCTTAGATTTAATTATTATTTCCTGATTCACAAACATTTCAAAGTGTCTGGAATGAAGCACAGAATTAGAGGAGGAGGAGGTTAGATTTTAATGTCATGTGTGAGAATAAATGTGATTGCTGCTACTATGTTTACTATGTAAAAGTATATATAGCATACCGATACCACTACTCAGTACTTTTTTTCTGTACTTAGACCTGTAGACCTTTAAACTCTTTACATACTGCCATTACTCACTAAGTTTGCAAACTGAAAAATAGAAAAATAGAAAAAGAGGTCTAATAAAGTGTCAAGAGGCATTTCATTAACCAATCCTAAAAATCAACATAGCACTAAAATCTGTGCACAATTCATAAATACTGTAATAAGTACTCATTTGGGTGCCTACTGTCGTTAAGTGTCGTGGGCAAGACACTTAACCCACAGCACTGGTGCATGAATGTGTGTAACTGTGGAGGTTATCGTACAGCCAGGAACACAATTCTTTCTTCCTTGCAATCTCAAGTCCCAAGATTCATTATTACTGTTGTGTCTGAGTCGGTAAAGTAAAAATCATTCTTATCTTTTATGTGTTTACCTGCCTGCTTCCTTTTACTGCTCTGTCTCATCCCTCACTGTGAGCCCTGCACCACATTTAGAGCTAGCAGGATGCATTTGTGCATGCAGTAGTTGTTTAGATGGAGGACCTAACCTGATATTCAGAAGACACTTGGGATCTGGATTTTAGGAATGAATAAGCATTAATAGAATCATTAAAATAACTTTGTGTAATTAAATACACAAGACAGGACAAGACATTTCTTTTTGTATAGCCCAATATCGCAACAACAGCTGCTTAACTGAGTGCACCAGACAACATCCGCTGTCCTTAGACCCTCCATCAGAAAAAACTCCACAAAAAAACCCAGTCGGGAAAAAGAAGACACCTCGGGGAGAAATCAATAGGGATCATTTACAAGAGCCTCTGATTTATTATCTTATTTGTTTATGAATATGAGAACTTTCCTTTGCTTTGATTCACTGTTCAGCATTACAACAGTTGAAAAAGAGTAGTGAGTCTGAAACTTGATGAATGATATTAAAGCAGCACCGCGTCACTTTTAGCACAAAAACAGATATTCTCAAAATCACTTTGATGAATAGATTTATGCTATCTGACTGACACAGTCCCCTCAGCTGCACAGAAACCTCCAACTTTCCTGAAACCAGCTGACAGTGATACATTCATGGTTTCATTGTTTGCTCAAAGAGGGATCTGCACTCTCTGCTGGCTAAAAGTCACGCAGTTACGCAGGGTTGCTTCAAACTACTTTACTAAACTAACTTATTTTTTTCTTAAATAAAAACCAAATGAAGAAAGGAACTGGCTTCATAGACTTGGCCCCAGGCAGCCACAGTACAGAAATGTTTTTAATATGAACCCTCTGTTTCCCAACTGTCCTGTCTTTCTTGTCCTGCAGCTAAATAAAGCCAAATCATTTCTCATATCACATTCCAGCTGTAGGTAATGGAAGTAGACACGTCTCCACCGCAGCCGAGGCACTTGCTGTAGTCTGGATTAGACCTTTTCTAACATAACAGAGAAAAACTCAAATTCCTCCCACTATGTGTATGTACATGACTCTCATTTAAATGATCCAAATACATCAAGGATTATATCTGGGATTAGCCATAATAACTATTTCTTTTGATTATTAAAGTTGGTCCAGTATCAACTCATTAGATCTTTGGAAAAGTTAAACTATCCCAAAGCTGTTTTTTTTCATTTTAAACAAGGTCTGTTTTGTGCTTAGTAATCAAATATTTGTATTTGTAGGGAGAAGCCAATAATAAAAAAGTCATATAAACTAATATAAGATCTGTTTTTAATCAACACAAGTTTTGTCCTGAAGCCAAAGCCAAATCCTTGAAAATTAGCTCCTGAATAGAAAACCTGTCCATCCCTCAACCACTTTTTCATCAGCCAACTGCTAGTTTTCTGGGTGATCTTTTCTAAAACCCTCTTTTGCTGCAGATGGATCATATTCCCGAGTCCACCATTGAATCCAAAGGTCATAGTGACTTAGGTTTGGTGCAAAGCTGATACTGATACTGAAGATCTAAAAATGTTGGGCTGGCTTTTCATGCTGGCCCCTTAACCTCGTGCACATTATGAGGAGATGTTTATCACGGGATTTTAATAGAGGTTAGAGGCTTGGTTATGAAGTCATATTTTAATCACTGTAAGAGAAATTTTAATTAAATGAAGAAAAAAAATGTCTTGTAATACACTGTGTATTACACCAAACATACAATGTGTTTTTAGCTAAACCTAGTTTTATGCCTGTGGAGTTTCTTAGTCATAGTTCATCATCACTTTACTTGACATGTAGTTTTGTAATTTTTGTAAGTTAACAAACTCACAAAAACCCATCTTGTCCTTTTCAAAGCAAGGATTTCCATTGAACAAAGCCAATTCAGAGTAATGTGTGACAGTTCAGGAAGTAAAGGGTGTGTTTTAAGTTTGAAGACAAAGAGACATTTTACACTTGGTCAATAACGTGGTTCCCTAAATCACCGAGCAGGTATCCATTTCAAAGTACCGGTTGAACAGAGCATGTGTTCAGTCAAGTTAACAAAACAAAAAAATTAAATTAGGTTAATAATGGCATTCAAAATATATTTCTGAAAGAAATGTCTTAAAATTTGCTTTTGGAAGTGTATTATTTTTTAAAAAGCTCGTTTCATTCTCTGAGACTGTCCAAAATCTTGCAGGAAGTGAACATTCACTCAGGCTTCCTGTCAGAAGGGTTGGTGCAGTGGAGTTTGAAAAACACATGTGAACCTATGGGATTTAAAATGACTTTGATGACTTCAAACGACTGAAGGCTAAATTCTAAATAATTAATTAGGCTTTTTAAAGTAACTGTTAAAAAAACATTCTTCTTCTTTAAACTGACCATTTAAGACAGTTTTATTCTAACTTCTATGTCTATTTGAAAGACAGCAATTGAAATTACATTTTTTTATTTGTCTGCTGCTGTTTCCTACTCATTGTCCCGCTCCAAAAACAAAGGGAAGTGAACTGAGTGTTCACCTTAGAAAACCCTGCCTTTACTTCCTCCTCCTAAAGAAAACTGAATCTTCCTTAAGGCCTGTGTGAGTTACGTGCTCTATGTGCTGTTGTGTGAGAATTCTACCTTTTTGTCACCTTATCTCACCTTTTAACCTATTATAATGTCAAGTTAAGTCAATAAAAACCTTATCAGCAGCATTATGGGCAGTTTAATTTCCATATTATAGTATTAATATAAAACAAATATGTCTTAGTCTAATTTCCATCTGCAGACCCCCTGCAGCTAGATAGAAGAAAGAAACAAACAACTATAGCCGACACAATAAGCACCTGCTCTTGAGTTGTTGCCAACCAAACCAACAATTAAATGCCAATGGATTTAGTTTCCTTAAATGACGTTAGAAAGTCAAACGTTGGAAGAATAAATAACATAAGGCTATGAAAATCAAATGTTAAAGCACTGTAACACTGTGTATCATTGTTGCTAGGGGCCTAATGTTTTAAACTGAACCTCAAGGACTATATGGAAAATGGCACTTGGTGAATAAAGTTTAACAAAATTGAACACATCAGTCAATACTGTGTTTAGCCCACTCCAATTTCTTATTTCATAAAGGTTTAAGGTATTTACAATTATCAAGTAAAGTTACCATTAGATCTTTTTTTCCTGGGTTTTTCATTGATGACAACATGGCACCATAGCTGTTCACATGCTCTAAACTTTACACTTAGCGCAAATAACAGTAAAGAATAGTAAATAGTAATCAAGTGGAAATATGAGAAATCAATGATGCCGCCGGTTTAGCAGACGCTGCAGGAGCTACTCTCATTGAGGTTAAGCCTTGACCTGAGAGTATATAAACTCTTTAACCTCAGCATTCATGCCATTTTGTAAAGGTCAGGAAAAACAAAATGTGGAGTTTTAAAGGTCACTGGCCTCTATTTGTAGCAGCAGCACATCTGAGTCTCCTGCACGCAATACATATTCATATTTTATTTTAATGAAATTATTCAAAATGGTGGGACTGAATGTGCATACAAATCTTTATGTATTATTACACAACTCGGAAACGATCTTTTCATGAATTCTCGGCTGCATTTGCGCCTGAAGCACTACATGTCCACTATTTCAGTTATTTAGAGGTAAATTGGATCAGCTGTTGGTCAGACTCACTGTGTTCTCGCTTGTGTTTTGAGAACAGAGTGGTTTTCTGAGACTCTGGGGAACTAGCGCATCTCTAGCCACACTAGCTCTTAATGAGACATCCACATGCACAGGACACACTCGGCTCCTTCTAATCGAATCACTTCTATGGAGGGCCACACTCTCCACCCCCCCAGCCCCTCCACTCAAATATCCCCCGCCCCTTTTACCTTTTCCACTGTTTCCCAGGCACGTAGCTTTGCATCTTCCTTGTTCCTTGTTTTTGTGGATGTCAAACTGTGCAGCAACATAACAACAATTAACAAAGACTAAATAAATAAAGAACATGGCAATATTGGGTCCACCCCCAAACTTTATTTAAGATCAGACACCTTTAGGTCTCAGTCCAAGACCGTTTCTTAAACAAGACCAGTATTTAGTTTCAAGACCAAGCCCAGTCTTACGTACTAACACTATGAAGTAACATCATTCTATTTATTTTTAAAGAAAACAGCTATGCATAAGATTTAGTGGCTATAATCATTTACTTAAGTGGTGTTAGGTTACTTGACCTTTAACTCTAAATCCTTTAATGGCTTGCTATATAGTAGATAGATTGACAGATAGGTGTGAGCTCAAACCAAAAGTATAATGTAATGTGTTAATTTAAGCTCAAAAAGTTAAACACCAGATGTATTTAAACGGTTTTAACGGTTTTCTCGGGAAACTCCCTGCTTATGACGATGACAGACAAGATCTCAAAGTATACAGTTGAGCGTACATACTGCGTCTACTAATTCCCTCAATACAGTCCTATACGATTGTGTACTGTGCTATTGTACCTTGGGTAGCCTATGATGGTGTACTATTCTAGCATGTAACCTACAGTGTACATTATCTGAATGTAGTATGACAGAGTGACATTTCAAAAGGCTCAAATATTTCTTTCTATATATTTTTTCTTCTTTGAAAGGACACATTTTGGTAGTGATCAATAAGTTTGCTAGAGTTGCTGGGACTTGAGACTTGCTCTTTAGTTGATTACATCAGTTTTTTAGTAAAGTTTCAAGCAAATGATGAGTTTCAGAAAGCTCAGAAAAATGCGTACTTTGTAATAATGACTTTAACTTAAGTGATGACAGTGTTAGAACTATATTACCTGGAGAGAACTTTAAAAGGCATTCATCAAAGTGACAGAGTGTGTTGCCTAATACCTACCTCCCCAAAGTGTTTGCAGAGCAGGTTAACTTAAGTAAATATTAAAGTAACTTTTAGTGTCTTCAGACCAAGCTAAGCTCCCGGGGCATTGCTGGGAGCTGGAGGCTCTTGGCAGTTTTGGGGCTGTGTAATTGGAACTGTGCAGTGTTGAGAGCAGGGAAAGCACTGGACTTGGGATGATTAATGTTTTTGATCTGAATACACTGCAGTCATGAAGGGTTGTCGTGGGAAGATGCCAGTCAAAAAGTAAAGTATCACAGCCGACCAGATGCATTTCTGAGGCTCACTTCTGATCTTATTTGGATTGAATAAAGGAGGTGGAGCCAAGCCTTCTCTGTCTCCTCAGGATCTTCAGACCCTGGAGAGATTATCCTCAATGGTGAGAGAAAAAAAAACATGTTACTGTTTTAGATGAATGTATACAGTTGTTTTTACAAAGCATTTTTTAACATTTTTGTTTGCTATCCCTTTATTATCGCCTTCGGGAAACTTCTTGTCGTCAGCCAAACCGGGGGGCGCCCAGAGAGCGAAGTACCCGGAGTAAACCCACCATTTAACCTGTAGTCTCCACCCCAGAGCCATAAAGCTCTATTTTAATATCAGTGTCCATGTTCACTGGGTCAGTCAGGATTTTTAAAAAAACATTTGGAGGCAAACTCTGTCTTTCAGGATCTTGGCTCAACCTGTGGCGTCTGCTTAACGCGCTGCATCTTCAGTTTGGGGCCTTGAGGTGTGGCTGAGCAGCGACCCAAGACACGTTTTGACAGATTCCTCTACAGACTTTTAGGGAGGAAAGGGGCGTTCACTCACAAGTGTCAAACTAACAGCTGCGTCAAACTCACCATGGAAACGCAAGATGTAACCGGAAGCCTTGACACGCTACTTTCAAAGTAAAAAGTAACACTGTAAATGTGTATATAACTATAGATAAAATAAGTAAATGACTTGTCAGTGTTTTACTTTGTTTAAAATATGTTGCTGTTGTGCCAGATACCTTCAGCGAAAACCACAGCAAACGCATAGTCAAACTTTACGCAGATGTTTAACGCTGGTAATGTGCGTTGGATAATGTATGATGCAAGAATAAACCGGAAAAGCTCATGATATGCAGCTCACTTGACGTCCTTTAACCGTCCGCCCAGCCTTGCCTGAATTTGCTGTAGAGTTGCGCCAGGCGTCCGTCTCCATTATATAACTTTAATGGACTCACGAGTTTAACGCCGCCGGAGCAGAGTGCAGGACCCCACATCTGTTGTTTTGCTTGCATTTATTCGTGAATTCGTTGAAGGACTGCAAAGCGAGGAGTGAGGAATCGGTCACTTTACCCCCTGCTGGCGACGTGCGTTGAAAGTTGTCGACGTCTCGCAGAAAACGGCGGTGCGCAAAGCAGCGCTCTTGGACTACATGTAGGTCAGCGAGCCTTGTTGAGTTTTCTGCAAAAACATTTGGTTTTCCGGATCATGTTTTGCTTCCACACGAGGATAAAGCAACTAACAGATCTTGCTGGTATTTCAACATTACTGTCAGAAAGGGCTCTCATTTTAGAGCCTGACACTATTGTGTATTTTTCCACGCGTCTTGGACGGACAGATGATCTAACTGGAGCTTATTGAAACGACAGGTACAGGATCAACTTTTACTTATTTGGCCTGATATTTTTGAGCGCAAAGTGTGGTGTTGTGTCGAGCCTAGGCTGGGGGAAAAGCGCTAAAGATGCACTG
The DNA here is from genome assembly GCA_024349245.1 of Neodontobutis hainanensis. Classification (NCBI taxonomy): domain Eukaryota; kingdom Metazoa; phylum Chordata; class Actinopteri; order Gobiiformes; family Odontobutidae; genus Neodontobutis; species Neodontobutis hainanensis. Next base: position 1,162,277 of record JALDNG010000057.1, read on the forward strand.
ACATTCCGGTTTTATGTCAGTGTCACGTTGTTAGTTTACGGACCGTTTGGATTTATTATTGACAATACAATTAATTCTTTCATGAACTTTAAAATAGCCACTGCAAGTGATTCTGCCCGCTTTAGGCTTGTGGCCAGTGCAGTGTCTCATCGCAGCCAACAGGTTGCACTAATGCTGTGTGAAGTATAAAGCGCAGAAAGGAAAATACTGCGAAAGTGGAAAGTCCAAACTTTCTACTTTCCTTCACAGCAAATCAGCATTACAGAAGAAAGTGTCTGCAGCTGCCACTGTTCAGCAAGACCCTCACATGGTCAATAAATATAGACCATTGTCCAAGACGACTAAAAATCTATCCTGTAGTTTTCGTGGGCGTGGAAGAAATGCCTATGCCTTCCTTTTGAAAAAATAGCTTCTAAATATCAACCGTAAAGCTCTAGTCTGGTATTAGTGTGCATGTACACTTGTGCAAATCAAGTGTATGCAACAAATGCAAAATTTCTTAAAAAATAAAAGAAAACACAAAAGAAGCAGACAGTGTATCTTGTTTATGTCATACAGTTGTGTAACTGTACTTTTAAGCACAACTGTAACGAGTGGAACTGCTGAAAAACAATAAGTCTATATCCTATGATCTATGTAATGTCTTCTATCAAGTTACACCCATAGCCAGAGGCAAAAATAAAAACATAGTAGGCTAAAGAGTATGCATACTCTACTCTAAAATTACACTGGGGTTAGAGGATGTCAGACTGTCAACATCAACAGCTCATTTAGGTGTTATTTTAATGTAATAAGTGCATTTGAATGTATTACATATGCCACTGAATACTCAGCCATTTATGCACGATATCTATGTTAATGTAAGTTTTCATTAGCACAGCTCGAGAAACAAATAAATTGTCTGAAGCGACAGCTTTCTTGACTTGCCCTTCCTGATACGGCAAAGCTATCAAGGTTAATGATCGACAGGTGAATTAGTAAACTGTAAAGAGATTTTCTCTGCAACATCATATTGTGTGGAGACCCAGTTTATTCACTTATTTTTTTTAATTTAAAATTTTTTGGCCATGGATTGTTTTCAAACTAATTTTGTGCACACTTTTTGCAAACAAAGATAAATATTGATGACAGCTGCAAGTGCTTAGAGCAGAGAGCGTTAATCTCTATCAACAGATGTGTTCTTATGATCTCATTGGCTGAATGTGGAACTGACAGTGTGCCACTGCCTGTAACACAACTTATGCCCAGCCATGTCTAAGACTTGTTGGCCCAGCTCCAACCTGCACATAGCGGGGGTGCGGGAGTACATAGTTCAAAGAAATGACTTGGACATTATGGTGATTTATGTTGTGACAGTACTGTTCCTTTTTATTCCCTATTTGCTTCCTGTACTAATTGTTTGAGTTGTGGGTGTCAAGAGAGGGGGCGGGGCCTAGTTTATTAGGCAGCGCTAATCAAATGATCTGAATAGTGGAGGCAGATGAAAAGTGTAGGTTGTGCTGTAAGTTGTGTTATTTTGTTTACAGACTGCTAATGCTTTTAGACATGTGACATGAAATATTAATCTACTTTTTTCATCTCATAAGTTTTCTACACTAACTGTTTTGTGTTTTTTTTTTTTCTCTGCTGTGTTTACCTTCTACCACATGCTTGTCCTGTCAGGATAAAGAAATGGATCAAGGAGGACTGAAGCGCAATGGCAATCGAGAACACAGCCTGACATTTCTAGAGGCGGGTGCTGGAATGGGCAGAGATTCAGGTGACACAGCTGGTTCACTTCTACAAGCTGCCATGCATCTGCCCAGTGACCCTGCCCCACTGCCCCTGTCCCAGTCCGCAGTGGCCTCCAATGGACGGGGCTCAACAAAAGACCAAGGTGGCCTCACAGGTCTTTATGAGTCCCCGGATATTTGTGCTTTCAACATGAACAATAACTTGTCCCTGTTGAACCAGAGCATTATTGATCTAGACCGAACGGCCCCGTCTATCATCCAGACTTCGGACACCTCCGTCCTGGCCAACCTCCCCCTGCCAGATCTGTTTGGCTCTCAAGTCAAGCAAGAACTGGACTTTTCGCTGCACAAGGACTCTGGAGGTTACAACACGCACCCTAGCTCATGTGATTTGGATAGCACCAACGCCGAGCTGCTTGAGGATAGCGAGATTTGGCAGGATCTGGATCTTCCAGGCTCGCTGCCAGAAATCAGTGATTTTGAGTTGGATTCAGAGGTTGCCCATTTGGATAACATTCTCCATGATGCCAGCAGTGTTGGTGGTCAGATGCAGGGCTTGCAAAAGGAAACCAAGCCTTTGATAGGTAACGGAGTGCACTGTTCAAACGTGAATGGAACAAACCAGCAACACAGCTCCCTGCACCAGCATCAAGATCAACATCTGCTCCACCACCAGCAGCTCCACCAACCCCAGTCTCTTCTCTCCAGCGTCATGATCAAGGAGGAGAAGGATGACGGCTCTTTTATTAAAATCTGCACCCCGGGTGTGGTGAAGCAGGAGAAGGACCCTTCTTTTTGTGCTCCTCAGTGTTTACAAAACAGCTCCCTTCATGGAGGCCCCATGTCCCCGACAGTAGGACACGGCTACCACTACAGAGCAACCCCACCCTCCACTGTGAGTCTGCCCGACCAGAAGCCCTTTGGCATATTACCCAACCTGCCTCAGGTCGGGGATGGCTGGGCTCAGGATGCCAGGTATGAGGAGTCATCTGGGATGCAGAGGAGCAATAATGGGCTCCCATCCACCGCCTCCATGGCAACTTACACTTTGAACTTCCCCTGGTAAGGTCTCCTAAAATGAAGACGAATTGTTTACTTTGTTTTGCATTTTGTGTTTGCATTTACTTCTTGCAGGAAACCCTTTGTAGAAAAGCAAAAATACTGAATCATTAGGGTGGAAAACATGAGCCATTAGCTTCTAAAACCATTCTGTAGTGTTTAGAAGAAGCAGAACAGTGTATAATGTAGTTCAAGATAATGTGCTGAAGGTCATGAATAAAAAAATTAATAAAACATTTGTTGCCAGGTTACAAGAACATATTTAAGACAGACTTACTTTTGAATATTGTGTAGATTTAGCCATTTAATTATTTCTTTAAAAAGTTTTATGCTGCTTGAAATGTTGGCCTTATACTATTTTTGTAAATCTCCACTGCAGATGATGAACGGGGTCATATCTTATAAAAAGGAAATGATTCACATAACAGAATGCATATAGTTGCAAATGATTGTTGTATCTATGTGTGTAAACCGTTCAAAGATAAAGAAGGATGACAGGCATGTGCTTATCATATGCTTAGTGTGCTTGTTATTATTACAGTGTGTTTATGCCAAATCTGAATTTAGAGAAACTAAGGTAGACCTCTAAACTTCAAATAGTTTAGTAGAACTAATATTAAAGCGGTCGTCCTATAACTGGAAGGTTGCCGGTTCAAATCCCGCTCTCCCTTGGGCAAGTCACAAAAACCCACCTTGCCTCCAGTGCCACTGCCCTGGTGGATGAATGTGTGAGAATGTCTGGTGATGGTCGGGTAGGCCGTTGGCGCAAAATGGCTGCCACGTCTCTGTCAGTCTGCCCCAGGGCAGCTGTGTCTTCAGATGTAGCTTACCACCAGCAGTGTGTGACTGTGGAGTGAATGAACAATGGATGGCCTGTAAGTGCTTTGAGTTCCTTGGACCCTTGGAAGAAAATCGAAATTTAAATCTAATCTATTATTATTGTGTAGAGAGCAAGAGAACCAAGATGGTTTCAAAATGTTTGTTCTTGTTACATCAGCACATTATCTGTTAGCATATTGTGTTCAGTACGTCAAAATGTGATTACAAGATTAGTTATAGGGTGTAGTAATATAGTTTGATATGGAGTAGAATGCTAACAAAAGATAATCAGTTGTTTTTTTTATTATTTTAGAGAAGGTAGCTCCATGGCATTTAAACGTCTATGTGATTATGATAATGTATAATGCAGCAACAATTTAACAGAATAACAACTTCTTTCTTACTTGTTTAAGTTACATGTTGATCTTTTTAGTTTTATTGTTTTCAACATAGTCAGCTTACAATTTGGTCCAGTCCCGTTGTTTGGCTTAAGCTTTTGGACATCAAATAATCAAATTCAAAGGGATTTTCCTTCATTTCCAGGGTTAAACAAGGCCACTGAAATATTCATAGTCAAACACTGCAATCCTTTTAGTCAGGAGATAATTGCTTTAACTGTGTGTGTGAGATTTATTATTTATTGTCTACTGTTTGTCTTCTAGAGCAGTCTTGTCATCAGTCTTTTTTTGTGTGAGCTGAAGCACTAGACACAAGGTCGACTGGTCGTGTGTTTGTTATGTGTGGGCGAGACTAGGAGAACACATGTGCACGTAAAGAAAAACAAACAGGAAGCACATTCTCACACGGTTTGGTAGCAACACATTCTTTACATTTTACTCATAAGGCACAAATAATAATCCTGCTTTTACTTGACATTTAAGAGTGAATGCCAAGTAACCATTATGGCCTGTGACCAGCTTGAAGTTTATCATTGACACTGATTGCAGCATTATGCATGTTTGTTTTACATTACAGGCTTAATCATCTGTGGTCAATATGTAATTTTGTATTGCATTTCACTTTTGACAGGTTTAGTAGAGAGAGTTCATGAAGACACTGATCTATACAAATAACTCTAACCCTAGTTCCAACCCATGGCTTAGTCCTTAAATCTTTCATTTAAGTGTGCCTCTGTTTAGCTTTCTTGCTACTCTGCAGATTGTAAAAGGCCAGAAACAAATAGAAGCAAATGAGTGCAATTTTTCCTCCAGTATTTTATGATAATATGCTGCATCTTTTTCTGTGCCTCTGTAGCTCACACATCCCCAAAACATCCACCTCCATGTTTCACAGTAGAAATGTGTACCTTTCATCATAGGCCTTGTTGACTTCTCTCCAAATGTAATGTTTATGGTTGTGGCCAAAAAGTAAAATTTTGGTCTCATCATCCAAATGACTTTGTTCCAGAGGTTTTGAGGCTTGTCTCTGTGCTGTTTGGTGTATTGTAAGCAGGATGCTTTGTGGCATTTTAATGGCTTTCTTGACCGTGCAGACCATTATTCTTCAAGTGCTTCTTTATTGTGCAACTTGAAACTGCCACACCACTTTTGGTCCTGTATTTCAGCTGAAGTTATTTGAGTTTTTTCTTTGCATCCACAACAATTCTTTTGCTATGAGAGATGTGAGATGCAAGGGTCTGTCAGGATCATAGAAACAAACCTTTCTTACACACACACTGATTACAAGCAAACAGATTACAGGTGAGGATGGTTACCTTTAGTAGCCTTTCAAACCCGTTGTTCAAAATTGTGTGCATCAGGCCACTGGGTATGTAAACTTTTAAATGGGAGTTTAAAAAAAAAGTTTTTTGTGTCATCATTCATATTATCTAAAAAATTGCCAAAAAATCACATATTCTGCCAGGGTATTTAAATTTAGGAGCACAACTGTAAATTTAAACTTATAGCCACAAGTATCAAAACTACTGCTGCGCAATCCAAAAATATAAAGGGAGTTGCTGTCAAAGTTGATTGTGAAGATTCATTAGATGACAACGGTGATATAACACACTGAAGCTGCATTTTGCAAGTCACTTCTGTGTGAATCCATTTGTGATATGATCTTTGCTGTTTGAGATCACGTGAGGACGTCTTGGGGCCAAACAGATGTCAACTCACACAGAAAGTCTCACTTTGCAGAAGCAGTCTGTCTAGTCGCTGTGCGTTGTTTTAAGGAGTGGTTTTGTAATGTTGAGAGACAAGTAAAATATAAACAAACAAATAAAACAGCCGGGTCTCAAGTTCTTGGAATTGTAATCACAAAGATTACCGCAACCTCTCGATAGCCCCTTGTGTTATGGAATGCTACAATGACTTTCCGTTGCTCTATTGTTTAGATTTATACAAACCAAACACCAGCTTTTAATGTGCTAAACAAGGAAAAAAATGACTACTTTTTGCTTATTTTGCTCAGTTGTTTTTTGCAGTTAGCATTGTATTTTACACTTAGTTAAGACCGAAACAGTGAGAAAAGTTTAACTACTTAAAACCATAGATGGTAAATAAAATGGATGTAATTCGCTCATTGGTCCGATATTTACCGATATTGTCATTATGAAAGGGCAATAAAATGGCGGTTACATCTGGGCTTTTCGGAATTTACTGCATAGTAAAAACTTAGCTCTAGAGACCGGAGCCTTCTTTTGTACCAGGCTGTAAACATGATTTTTACAATTGTAAAGTCGCTATTGGTTTTCTCCTTATATTTCCTCTTTTGGAGCCTGCCCTCTGGTGGACGGAGGTATATCGCTATATTTTGCAGTATTTTGCCGTATGGCGGCGCCCATACTCAAGGACCGTTTTACAGGTTGCTTAAAACATGTCTCTTCCAATAAAAATCAGCCACTCACAACAAACCAAACCTACTGAGCTAACACATATCCAGAGGTTATTGTGGAGTCAGTTACAGCTTACCTGTAGCTAGTGTTTGCTTGGCCTACCATTGTTTTACAGGATTTATCAAGTTCAGCTTCTGTAGAATAAACTAGGGTTTAGGGCTGCACAAAAATCTTGCAAATGTCTAATATTGTCACAAAGACATGCTTGTATTGTTATAATAATATGGTAATTAATGTCACAAACAATGACTTGGTTGACTGTGGCCAAATGTTATAGTGCTCTATTCAACATGGTTATATTGCATGTTCTTAGTATGGTGCAATCCATTATATGTATTTGTTGTTTGTTGTAAAGCAAAGGCACAAGGACAAACATGATTCAATATAGATCTTATATTTAACTGTTATTGCTACCACTTTAATGTTTGGCACAAACATCCTTCTTGGCACAAATATTCCAGTGTTAAGATTTTTCGACAAGCATGAAAAATCTTCTTTCTAATGACTTGTTAGATTAAATGACAGCTGTGTTTGGCAGTTACAGAGGGATGCTTTCTATACCCATTCTTTTAATTGAGTTTAGACCATTGCCATCATTATAGTTTTTTGTGTATATGTTGGTGTGCCATTAATTCCCCTCCTGCTTCTTTTGGTGGCTTCCTAATCAGTCTAAATCCTCTCAAGCGTGCAACAATTGGATCAAAAATGGACAACGTGAAAGCACATAATTGGGCATGCAAAGTTGTATGTTTTCTCCGCAGTTACAGTAGACAATTAAAAGTGGACAGACACTGTACTGTGCTACTGTACTGTATGTCAGGATACTAAGCGTAAATATAGGCCTGACTCACTCATAGGAAGAGAATTGTGCTTGTTATGTTTGGCAACAAGTCCATCGGGAAGCAGGATGTGCCAAGTCTGAACACCGTGGGCTGCAATTCTGTCCCTTTGCCTCCATTTGTCGAGCTCAAATTCTATTACACTGTTTTTTTAGCTCTTCTCTTGGTAAATCCTTTGGACTTAGGAACCTATTTAATCTTATTTGGCTGTAGCTTAAAATGCAATACACAAGGCACTGTGTTTCCCCTCATATTTATGTTTTGTCTATTAACACGACCATAATGGTACCTTGTTCAAAACATGGCAAGTGTTAATAAGGGTTGTTTCTCTTTAGAAAGCTGTTAAGCAACTGTACAGGGTAGTCCAGTTTTTAGAGCGGGTCCGTTATGGTATTTTGTATTGTTGGATGTAGTTATTGGCCAGTTTTGGAGAAGCATATACAGTATGAACAATGAATCAGGGATTTATTTGCTGTTGATGTCCCACTAAACATTTCTAATAATCATAATGACAGCAGTGGCCTACTATTTCCTGCATTTTTGGACTGAGGACCATGAGGTCACTAAAGTTTTTGAAATGCAGCGGTAAATGCCATGGTAATTTGTGTTTTATTAGTGTGTTAAAATTGAAATCTTATGAGATGGCCTGATTTCTGTAGATTATAGTGTACATAGTGTACTTCAAAGTGATCATAAACCTACTTTACTGTTGAGTCAGCTCTTCTTTTCGTCATAAATCAGCCAGCATGAGCCATTATGAACTTACGTACATTACAGACAGCAGACACATTGTTCTGAATAAGAACACCGGGATTTAACACCATTTTCCTGATGTGATAGCAATAATTCAGAGCCTATTACTGTTACTACTAGCATGTCTATTACTAGTAACATTTATATGGAAACATAGAAAGAAACTGTAGATATGGCAATTTTACTTTTATATTGAGTCCCTGAAATCATTCAGTCTTCATTAGGTTATTATGGCCAAGACCAAGACCTCATGGAGGGGTTGGTGTGGGGTTAAAATTGGGATAAGAGGATAAGAAAATATGATACAAGTCTTTGACAGATATATCAGCTATAGCCTTATCCCATCTTAAGTTTAAAGCCCAAAACCACTCAGTGTTTGAATATAAGACAAGGCCAAGAACAAAGGTTTAAGACAAAATAGGAATCTTTAAAAATGTCTATGAACCAAAGGATGTTAGTGGTAAAACATAAGTTGTTTTACTCAATCTCTGATATGTCACAGCTTGTTTTCTGCTCACTGAGTCAAGTTGGTGGTATTTCCTGCCTCTACTCCTTTCCACTGATAGTCTGTCTTTGTAAACCCTCATGTCAGCAGGGCACTCTTCTTACTATACCTCACTGTTTGCTCGAGCTTTTGGGCTCCCAGACTGTCTAACCAAAAGTGTGTTGGTGCGTTCCTCAAACAGATGCGATCATCTTTAATCTACTCAGCGAGCAGGAAATGCTTTTAATCAGTCGAGCAATCCACACTGTCCACAGGTGTCTGGCGCTGTGTGACAAGTGTTCTTTGTGCATCTTGGTTTGGCACAGTTTGCTCGGCTCCCTTTGGGTTAAACATCCTGCAAACATCCAACCTGTTGAAGTGTGAACAGCACAAGTCCTCCCTCAAACACCAAAGCTGTTTCTCTTCTTATTTGTTGATGTTTGTGTTCAGTAAATATCAGGGGTCCATAGCTTTAAGGTCTGGTAGCACTCCACAGGAGCCTTTTGTCAAGAAATCTCAATGAAGTTCATGTTACTGTCAAATGCTTTTTGTTAAAAAAAAGAACAAAACTATGATTCTCAAGAGAATACGTGAGAAAAGCATGCTTACATTTGTTTAACAATCTTTATGTTAAACTGATTTTTTTAGACAAAGGGTAAAAAGACTCTGTGTTTCTGGAGGATGAGCAGATCCTCACTTGCTGCAGGGTTAGTGGTTCAATCACCACTTCCTACTGTCAGTCTTCTTAAGCAACCTGCTAAACCTCAACTACATTATGCTGCATGTTCATTGGATCATATTTAAGTATAAATCTGTAAATATATAATTATAACTATAATAATAAAGGCATATTAATAGGCATACATTTTATTTTTAAACCTGAGTAGAAAAGCCTGTTGCATGAGCTGGCAGTTTTTTCAGGCTGTCACCAGACAACACGGAGGACATTGTGCCATAGAGCCATCAATGATTTACTCAAGCAAGGTTACTGTACATGTGGAGGCAAACATTCAGCGCCTAAAGCTGCTGTTACGATTTACACCTTATGTAACCTTATAATGGGTGTCAGGTGCTCGGAGACAAACGTAGTAATGATACCGTCTTGACGAAACAATGTTAATGAGATTCTAGACAGTGCAGCCTTACGTGACCTACTTCGGTTGTTCAGTTAAATCAAAGCAAATATTTGCTGTTTGGACTGTTTGGTAAATCTTTATTTACTTGATAATTAAAGCAGATTTTGTTAATATGCCAGACCTTGTTTTGTATTACCTCATTGTAATTCACAGTTTAATGACAGAAATAGTTGTATTTAGCAATTGAGCAAATTTGTAATCATGTGTCTGCGTTTAAGCTGCTTGAATTAATCATGAGAGCTCTTCCTAACGTCTGTTTATACTGATTGCTACAGCTAAAGTTGTGGTACCCAACTGTGTTACCCCTGAGCACATTAATCAAAATATCAATCAGCTATTTCAATTTTTCATTTTTTTTTTAAATATTATCTGTTCCTAAAGAAGACAAAAACATAAAAATGAAGTTGATGTTTGTCTTTTTGCAACAGAAATATGGACTATGCTTTTTTGGGGTTGTAACCAAAAAAATTACCCTCTCTCTTTTTTTTTTAAGTCTATTGCTTAGCAAAGCTTTTCTTTTGACTATTTCCTCTATTCTTTGGTGAGCCAGCCCACTCATTGCACTTTCACTCAGAGGCAGCGGTATTTTATTTTTTTTTCTCTCATGCTCAACCTCAGCCTTTCGGGCTTTAGTCAAGCTGTAAAAACTGCTGCAGCTAGTTCTCATTTTCTGCAGAAGGCACTGTAGGGGAAATAGAGGACTACAGGTTACTGTCAGACAAGTTTTCTAATGACAAGAATCAACCAACCTTTTGACATGTACTTCAAGGAATGGAAAATATATGTGCTAGCTCTTATTAGCACATTTTAGATAAAATAGAAAAAGGCTTGTGTAGGGAAAAGTTACTGTGATAAAGTAGGTCACCACTCTGTTGGATTTTGGGTCAGATAATTTAATTGAGTTGTGATAACAGCCTAAATTCAAGTGACTCACGCGATTGGTATCGTGTGTGTTGGGCCAGTATAGCATGCTGAAAGAAATGTGCAAAGTGTCCCAAATATGTGTACAGCTGTATCCAGTTTCAGCGTCGCACTGCTCCAGTTTCTTAAATTTTGAAAATAGCCTTGTCTGTCAACACTGTAATGAACTCAAGCAGAACTTGACATGAAATAGTGAGTCTCTAAAATGTAGAAAACTGGTAGAGCCCTTAATTAAATGTTCATTCAATCAAGTTCAATAAGCTGAAAACAAATAATACCATCACCTCTTTACCCCATTAACCCATTAAGATTGACTAACTTCTTAACTATAATTGCAATAAATATAGACTGTACCAAATATTTTTTTTCCCCTATAGTTGGGGAAAATGGTTTAAACTCCCAATAGTATATTTTAAATCAATCATTTGTGATGTCATCTACTATTTATTATAGAGGATTTTAATAGATGGGATTTTTCAAGTTGGGTTGTGGAGATTTGGCCAATTGCATGCTCGCAAAGGAGCACTCCCGTTGGTCCACACCGGCTTGTCATCTGACATTTTAGGAAGTTTTATAGCTGCTGAGAAAACAGAAAAGTGTATACTCAGGACTGAATATGTCTTTTAAAACTACACAAAGAAAAACAACGTGAAATGTGGATACATATTGTCAATTCAATCAAGTAATGTTTAATGAGGCGGAGACAGTTGCAGTTCTTACGCTAACAGTAAGCTTTAAACTACAGTTGGGTGCAATGTATGTATTTTCCCAAAAAAAAAAATAATAATAATAAAAGAGTGAGAGGTCCCTATGCTGCTTCTGAGTGGAACCTGATACAGGGATGACAAAAAGGAAATCAGGTAGTAGAGCTTTAGTGCAAAACCTGTGCCTTACCTTAGGATTTACACATATGATCATGCACTTTCCAGCAGAAAGTGCTCTATCTTTAGCAACACTTTATAATTCACAGCTAAAACATTTTTCAACTAAACAAAAATACACCGGGAATATTAAAAACAACATGGTGTAGATAGCAGTCAGGTGTCAGGTCTGAGTTCCAAGTTGCTAACAGCACTTTTCACAATACTTTCTAATTATATTCACTTAGATTAAATGGACGCCTGAGAACACAATGCAACTCGCAAGGCCTCAAACAGAAGCCATAATCCCAGTGTGCTACTCCAGAGTAATTTCTCAGTCCTGAGGAAAAAGGAATCTGTATTTTAAATAAAAACATAATTATTGTGACTGATGTCTTACGTCTTTCACTGAGCGCAACAAAACTAAATAAAAAAAGAATTGGTGCTGACATCATCTCTTTGGGCTGCACATTATATGGAACTTACCCAGATTGCACCATCTGTAACACAAAGAAATAACGTGAAATGTGTTGCGACTAAATGGAAGTCAGTGGCCCATTATTGCATGTTTACCTGATATTATCTTGGTCTCCTTAAAACTCTTATTTATGTATTTATCTTGGCACACTGTGGTCATAACTTATGTGTGGTTAATGTTGTCCTGGCTGCACCACTTTCTAATCGGTACCTCTAGAAGTACACTAATGCATTGATTGTACCACTACCGATATTAACCGAACATGGAAACTTCAGTGCCGTTCCGTGTATTACAGCTACATTACACTTCACTTCTCATTTTCTAACAGTAATTTCCACATCACTTTCTTTCTGCCTGCGTTTATATTGCTTCCTTTGCCTACATTCAGTGAAGACAACTGAAAGTGTTTTTTATCTGCACTATTCATCTTTTCATTCATTCATTTTTTTTTGTTTTTTACTCTAAATATTGTCCATGTATTTTAAATTGTACTGTAAAGCACTTTGAAGGAACTGTGCTATATAAATAAAACGTGACAGCTGTGCAGCGATCTTTTGTAAAAGTGGCACATATCAGGCTTCCAGGAGCTACAACAGAAATGGTTATTACACAGCTTATGGCATCAATGCATCTTTTTCTTCTACAGTTACAAAGGGAATTTCTAATGATGCCACATAATCAGTCAATGCACTGCATCTGTCTTTAAATTAAGACTGGTTTAACCTGTGGAAGTTTCCTGGATTTGTCTTCTTTTGTTTTATGCTAGACACAAATGGCTACTCATGGGCAATTCTAGTCCTTCTCATCAATATTTTCTCTTTTCACTATAAACGCTAAACAATCTGCAAGAATGCAGATAAGTGTGCTGGTCTTTATTTATTGGCTGGATTTGTTTGTATTGCCTCCACATCTGTTTTTTTCACATCCTTTACAAGGCTTGGCAGGCTGCCAGCAGAGTTACGTAACAAGTAGGTTTACTTACAGTATAAGAAAAGGCAAGAGCTTACTCATTTGTTGACTAAAATGAAAACACTGTTTGACAGCTCAAGACTCTTGGATTCTGCATTTTAATGATTTGTGTTGTTTAAACCGACAAAGGGAAACTGAGTTCACTACATTTAATTATGTTGGGGTTTTGTGCAGTGTCATGCCGAGCCTGAAAACCTGATTCCTAAACAGACAGTTTGTGCCAATGTGATAAGTGAGGCTTTGTCTAATTAAAACAGGATCTAAAGTAGTGTCCTGGAACATAGTTGTCAGTACAAGGACTTTCTCTGCCTATCTGAGTCACTGATTTGATATGTTTGAACATCATTTATTTCCACCTCTAGCTATAGACAATGCTGAAAAAGTTATTTATAGTACCAAAATACAGAAGCTAGAAGCCTATTGCAAAAGGTGGAAGAATATATTGGGCATTACTTGACATCATTGAGCAACAACACAGATATTGGAGTTTATGACATGACATATTCCCTGGCCCTAAGCGTGGGAGTACCATCTTCAGTATGAAATGAGGAAGTCACTAAAAGCTAATATCAATAAAAGCATAATCAGCGACGCAGAAATGCACATTTCCCCTCGTACACAACATGCGCTTATTTGTCAGAGACAGACATTTGTGCAGGAAATAGCAGCTGCTAAGGTTTAGGGTTTCTCTAAACTGATATCAAAGTTGGTTTGTCCTTAAATTTGCAGCTGGTCATAATATATTTAAACGTACTTGTTTGAGTAGGATTTCTGTCCAAATGAAAGCAACACTTTTTTATCAAAAAATATGGAACCAGAAAATGATTACAACAATAGCAGTGGAATTTATTTAAGATTATTAACATGAAACAAAGAGACTTAACCCTCTGGTCTGTAAGTGTGAGTCTCTAGGCACGCTACCATCTCGCAACAACACAAATAAACTTATGACATCCGGTGCAAATTTACATTACATTAGCAAATATTTATGGGATATTAATGAAATGTTAACAAACCCATGTGAGTTTAATCACAGCATGTCTCTCATTTTGTCTTTTAGTGAGTATACATCCTGAAAAATGACATAGTGTTATTGAAATTGATAATATTGCATTGTAGATACTAATGTCAGTATTTGACAAAGAGACCTCCAGATTGTAAATCAAGACCAACCAAGACAACAACTGCCTTATTTGTCCACTTCAGTCTGGTGCTATCTTAAATGTAAGACTGAACTTGCAGTGTTTTAAGTCATTACTGAAGCCAGAGTATATTGATCAAGACTTTAAAGTGGCACATTTAAGGTCTGTCAGTTTCTTTGCTGTTTTATTTTCCCGATAGAGCTCCCCCTACAGCTTCGGTGTAATGTTAAAAAACACTGTTGTAAAAAGTCACTGGCTACGAGCCTGTCCCTGCCCTCCTCTCTTTGCCTCGTTTGACCAGGAGCAAGGGTTTTCTCTGCTTTTGCTTCTTTTTCCCCGGCTCTGCCACGATGAATATCTGAGACTGACTGGGGCGAGTGTTTGTGTGTCTAGTGTCATTAAGCCATTAGTTCCTTGTAAGACCCGAGTCTTCTGCAATACTTCTTAACTGGTCTCTTGACAATTGTTATATGGCGGGTTTTTTTTTTCTTTTAAGAGACGATGGGGGATTTGGGACAGACCCCATTTACCACAAAATAAGCCATTAACCCGTCACAATGACTCCGAAGCTGTTGTGTTAAGATGAATCCTGCAAAGTTCCTCATTAAGGACCAAAGAGTCATAGCTTATAGGACCAGTCTTAGACCAAGTCCAAACTTATAGGGAGGGTTTAACATTTGGTGAAGGAGGCAGAGTTAGCAGGATTTAATCACAGCTTTGATGTGAGTAAATAAATAATAGTTTTCCTCCCTGTGAGGGATATAAACTCATCTCACAGACCAGTCTAAGAACTGACAAAGTCCTTTGGATAAGAGACTAAACACATTCTGTTTCTAAACTATGTCTGAACTATATGTGTGACTGTGGAGTGAATGAATAATGGACCCAGACTGCTTTAAAAAGTGCTATATAAATATAATCCATCATTATTATAATTATCATGTGCCTTTTTTTAAGCCTTTAGCGTAATTTGTGGTTTTGTTCTGACTTTTTTTCCACATCTCAAGACCTTTATGTTAGAGACAAAAACAGTCTCCGGTGCTACAAGCATGTCACAGACGCATGATAATATTGTTATATGAACAATGGGTGGTTATATCACCAGTTTGCAAAAAAAGATAAAAATTGGCTTCAGTTGAAAGGTCCAAGATCCAAAGTCTATCACTATCTCCTACTATCACATTCCCTCACTCTTTATTTACTTTTTATTTGAGTTTGTTTGCACTTAACAGTCACTTTATTCTAAACTATTATACACTCGCTTTACAACTATGTTTTGACTGAAATCTGACAGAACGGCCTTTCTGTGTTGTGCAGTGAGACTTTGTTACTGCACTAAAGCTGCAGATCTGGGCTGCTTCGTTTGTCATGTGCCCAGCAGGTCACTGCTGCTTATCAGATGTAGCTAAAGACTTATGACTCCTACTGATGATTATGAGCTGCATGTCAATGTAAAGAATTGATTAAAGGTTTGTTTTTAAGGTCTATATTCAATAATAAGAAACAAATAAAACAAGAAATAAAGACAATAATACTCTCAAGTGAAAAACCCAAAAAGTTAAAACATGGACTGATTGAGCCTAAAGAGCAAGAATCATTTGGTGATATAATAAAAGTAGGTATTTCACGACCAAATGAATTTGTTTGTCGAGTTTAAAATCACTGTTAATTATGACACCAGGGCTGTTTGAGGTTCTGACTGAGGGAACCCAGATCTGTGGGAGGTCCCGTTGTTGTTCTTTTTAATTGCCAAGTACACAGTTGCGAATCGTCTTCATAAAAGTGGTAAGAGATGTTAGTTTCTTGAGAATTAGCCCAATGGACAAGCGTCTGTCACACATGTACGACTTAAATAACTCTAAAGCTGTGCTCCTGACACAAATGGCATTTTCTAAAGGAGAAATAAAGAACTGTGTGGTCCAAGCAGCAGTGCAGTCTGAATGCAAAGAAATGACAAAATCATTTCATATAAAAAAAAAACAAAACAAAAGTAATTAAGTGCTTTGAAAGGCTTTATAACCTCATTAAAACAGTGTCACAACATCCCACCTTTGCAAACCTTACTCGTCGATGTTGTAGCAGATCAGCCTCCAGAACGCCACACGGATTATAACATTTGTTTAATCACTTACAGACCTCCAAACTGTTTCACTAAGGGTCTTCAAGATTAACAACTGTTTCACCATCGGCCTCCAGAGACAGGCCGTGGATGTAAATCTTGAGGAGAAGACATGCTAACCCCGTTTTCTTTCAGATAAAAGGACACCAACGTGTTTTGCCAAGGACAGGAAACGTTATTAATGACTTTGTTTTTGCTTTTATAAGAATTGGAACTTCGTTCTACCCAGCACCGTGTCAAAGGTGACACATGGAACACCAAAGACCGCTAGGTACCATGTCGAAAAGCCATAAATTCTGTGAGATAACATTGTTGATTCAGCTTTACCCAGAACCTCGTAGCTATCCTGAAGGACGGAGGAATGCGTTTGATCCAACCAAAACTAAGTTTTGCATGGTCAAACACTACCCCCTTTTGGTTTAACTGGACAAATGACTCTGCATTCAAGAAGGACATTTGGTGTTACTTCATTAAAGGACATTTTGTTATTTTATTACTTAGAAAGATTGTGAATGTACTAACAATTATACTGTTTGTTTCAGGATGCAGAGTTTTACAAGGCAACTAATTCCTTATTCCATTTCTACAGAGTTACGTTTTATGTTAATAAAATGTAATGAATATATGTTTTTATAATAAGTCTGACAAATGTTTCTTTGCATAATCCTGCAAGTACGAACGTTTTTGTGTGTTTTACGAAAACCAAGGAAAATAGGGTGAAACAAAAGGAATGTTTAAGACTCAGTTAAACTTTGGTTAAACACCCCCCAAAGCAATGCCTCTCTGCGTAAGACACACCCCGTCCAGAGGTGTTAAAACTGGCGCACAGCCAAAAATGCACTCTCTTCTGCTCCGCTTTCTTGGACTCTTCGTCCTCCTCAACTGGACCTCTTGTCCGTTCAGGGCCGTAGGCCCTCGAAACCCTTTCAAGCTCCGGACCTCGTGTAACGAGTAAATTTTCTTTGTACTTTAAAGCCTGCAAGTTTAGCTTGCCACGTTAAAGTTTTCCTTCACACAGCTGCTCAAAGTAGCTTACTTCCTGCCAGCCTGCCAACAAAAGGAAGTTGCCTCGCTTTTATTTTTGAAGATTTCCTGCCTGCTCAAGAGTTAGCTTGACTAAAATCTAGCTTTCTAGCAAGTTTAAGCCAGCAACACAGCCGCTAAACCTTCTCCAGTGGACTTCACAACAACTTTGAAAGACTCAATTCTACTCGGTACGACGCTGATGCTAAAAGGCTTAGCTAGTTGTGACAGTAACGAGACGCTTTTTGAATCTCCCGGGCCTACGGCGGCCTCTGGAGAGTGGAAACAGCAGGCCATCCTGGAGGCGACAAAAGTCACCGGATGCGACAGGGTTCTGCAGAACCCCTCTGGAGTCCTAGTCGCTAAGACCTGAGACCGAATACTACCCCAGGGTGAGTCAAAACGTTACACAAGTTTGGCGTCTAAACTGTCTAAACATAGTAGCCTTAACATCAGAAACCGTCATCGAACCCCTCTAAACGCTCCGTAAAATCCCCTCAGTTAATAATAGAATCAATAATCAATAATTCCTTTTGTTTCACAAAATCCTCTGAAAGCAAGTTTATCGTTCTTTGATTTACCCATTTATGTGTCAATAACTATTCCTTTGTGTCATTTCCTGTCATTATTCACTGTTTAACTTTATAATCTTTAATAAAACCCCATAAAGACATTTCTTGTTTCATTGTTTAATTGAGAACGTTCGAAAACGAGAAGAATTTACTTCCTTTAGATTAATGAGACTAGGCTAAACAGTTTCTCTGGATCTGTTCAAAACTAGAGTGGTGCCCCGAAAGAAATTAATATTTTGATAAGCAAAATATTAATTATTAATTTTCATAATTAATATATTAATTATTAATACGACCATATTCACTACAGTACACTACAGTATTATTTTGACGCCCCGCGTGAGCCTCGGAAGAATTTTCTTGATTAAACATTAGAATCACTCAATATCCAAAGTCTTTACAAAATTGCTGTCCATTGAAAGCTGTGCATCTGTTGTGCTCTTGCTTAGCAATGCGTTTAACCGCGTGCGTGTGTGTGTGTGAGAGTTGTGCTTTTGTTTAAGTGCTAATTCAAATCGTACCAGCTGGACTGATATTGTTTTGAATTACAATTAGTATTGTACGTACATTTATGGCCAGAGCATTAATCAAGTACTTGTTAAAAGTTGCTTAGAGTCTGTTACAAAGCTTAGAGACTCTGCAAATTGCATGCATGTTAAACACACGAGCCAAAGTGTGTAACTTATATGGGCCCGAGACAAAAGCTAATTGCTGTGCTACGCCAGAGTTAACTTAAAATTGTCTCTCACAAGTTGGAAAAAAATTGCCGCGTTACACCGGAATTTATAAGAAAACTTGTCTTGCCTAAGGCTTATGAGCCTGGGTGTATTTTGCTGGAGGCCTTCACAGCCTAGCTAACTGTGAAAACCCTCCCCCTAAAAGCCACGTGGGCTGCCGTGCGTTTTGTCTAAAAACGTGGTTTGAGCCTGCTGTGGTAAATGTGCTTGTGTTTAAAACGTGGTCTTGTATAAAGCGCTGCTGTGTTTAAACCGCTGGTTTAACAAGTTGTAGACGCGTCCCAAGTCAGTCTCTGACTGGAGCTAAAAACAAACTTTGCCCCGGCACCATCAAAGGGGCGTGCGGAGACTTCACTCCGGAAGCCGGAGACTCACGAGAGTCTCTATCGCCCCTAGCGGAAAGGAGTGGTAAAACCACTGACTCACGAGAGTCTCTATCGCCTCTAGCGGAAGGAAGTAGTAAAACCACAGACACAAGTTTCTACTGCCCCTAGTGGAAGAGGAGTGCGAAATCTGAGAGGAGCTCTACGTCTCTCTCTGGTGGTCACTCAACGGAATTACACCTTTTCCTCAATAGTGACTAATTCAAGTTTAAGAACTTGACACCTGAGTAATTTAAGCTTTCATTGACACTGAAATGCCTGATTGACTTAAAATAAAAGTGAATTACTCTGCTTTATTAACAACTGCTGAACGGCTATCAAGCTGTTTCACTTCTGTTAATACATTTGTCTTGTTAAATACACAAATCTGCAATGCAATACTGCTTTTGAAAATAACTGCCTGTGTTTAACAACCTTGAATGCACAATAGGAGTTAACTAACAATTGTGACATTTTAATGAACATTGCATCTGCTTTTGGAAAATCTTTGATGCTAACCCTGCATTTAATTTGATTGATTAATTTGTCTTGATTAACAATTTAAGACTGCTTTTGTGATTTTCCTATCTACCCAGGATTTGTCAAATTGGAATGCTAACGCTAACAGCTTACTAACACTATGACGACACTGCTGTTACGCCTAACAGACTTAACCCTGCACGAATTTTGTCATAGCTGTAATTTAAAAGCTGATTACCTGCATGAATTGTTAGATTAAACCCACTGATTCTGCACTGTTAATTTTACAAATTAGCAAAGCAGCATCCCAGCACTGTCAACCCTCATTAACGTTCACACCACTAGGCTATTGCTAAATAGTCACTGTTAATACTCACATAAGGTCATTTCACTCACAAATAGACTTTATACTAACTTCCACTTCAACAATTCCTTCTTTTATTACTTTCAATCTGACTTATTTGACTTAATACCCCTTTTTATTTTAATTTAATTGGAATTTATTTTATTTTAAAGAAAATAAAATGTTAACTTTAATTTTTATTCCTTCATTAATTTTTTTTATTTTTATTTACACTTTTACTCAGATTTTCAAAAATCCTTTTACAGTCTGCTTGAGTTTTACGCGCCTTCTTCGTAACACTCCACAAGTAGTAACTCTCTCCTTGCAGTTAAAACGTAATCTAACAATAACTCACTTTCTCAGAGAAACCCCATTTCTCAACAAGTCTGACTCACAGTCTACAGGTTCTGGTAGTCCCATCAAGCTTCTGGATCACTTAGACTCAGCTCTAAATGATTTAACAGAACAGGTGCTACCCCAATATGTTGACGATTCAGACCACACCTCCCAACGAGCTAGATTCAGTTCTTAGCTCCTTGATTAGCATTGCGCTAACCTCTAAGCCAAAAGACAAGGATCTAACTAAGCTGTTAGGTCAAATGGCTATTGTTATGCGCGCAGCAGAAACACGCTGAGGATCTCCTGGCACGCAGCCACGAGAAGATCCAGGTCCAGAAACAGGACCTCGCCCGCTCCAACGCGATATCAAGACATTGAATCAGGAACTCCAGCTGACCCAAGGAGCCCTGGAGAATTCTGAAAAACAAACACAAGAGCCACAAACTCTAGTTCAAACTCTCCAAAGGGAAGACCTGGAATTTGAGGAGTTACACACAAAACTCCATAAAACTGAGGAAACCCTCAGCGACTTAAAGAAAGAGCTGAGCGACACGAGAGAGTCCCTGAGTGCACGGGTAGAGGCCCTCACTCAACAAGGTGACTTAGACCGCCAGCTTATTGAACAACTTCAGGCGCCTGACAGAGGACGCCCAGACACAACCAGGTAAGAATATGGAGTTTAAAAGCACTCAACCAAGTGCTGGTTACCCGGCATACAAACCTGTTAGGCCAAAGGAAAACTCCCAGAAGGGAGCCACTTCACTAACTAATCCAATTGTGCGACCACTACCGCGCCTGGACGCAACGGAAAGAGGACCAACCGGTGCTGAGAGCCCGGCCGTCTTCCGCGAGCTTCCACAGGTAGGCATTTGGATTACTTCGCACTACCCACAGGTAGGCAATCGGACTTTGTCCTACAACCAGCTTTGAAACAGAGACATCTGGACTATGGTCCCACTAACAGAGACTTTGACAAAATTGCGCGCCATATCACTCGCTTGAGCCCCATCAAGGAGCGCCTCATGACGTGAGTGCTTATCTTCGCGACATTGAATTCTACCTACAAAGAATACCCAATGTTACTGCCGCGGACAAAATCTTTCTGATAAAACTAACATCAAGCAGAGATGTTAGTAGCTTCATCGAACGCCAACCTCCTGAAGTCCAAGCTGACTTTGATCTTCTTAGTCAGTCTCTCAGGGTGGAATTCTCAGACGTTACGGTAAATGTGGGTCTGACTGCCGCCCTAATGATCAAACAGGCACGGCCAGAGTCCCCACAGCTATACTATCATCGGCCACGCAAAGCTTATTTCGGTCCACTCAATGAACCAAACATGGAGGAGGATAAAAACTTCAAAGCCCTCTTTGTGCAAAACCTCCATCCAACTACTAGCCATCATCTTGGCGTTTCTGCATGCCCACAAACGCAGACCAGCCGCCAACTTCGCGAGCTGGCAATGCGGGCATTTACTAAACAGATGCTGAGGCAGACTAAACGTCAAAAGCCAGACACTCTCGTCACCGTAGATCGGAGTCTAGCGTTCGAAGGAGCGCCGACCTCCAATCTAAGTTGCCCAGGAGCCTCCTGCTTTCCAGACAGGAAAGAGGGACCTCGACCACACAAAAGAGAGCCGGGGCAACACCCGACCTGGCCTGAACGTAAGTTCAAAGACCAGGGCCCTCAATGGAAACCTCGGTTCGAAAATAAATTTCGAACCAATCCAAACCGTAACCAAGGGGGGTCCTATCAAAACCGCGACGACAGGAGGAACCATTATCGTCGGTCCCAAGACCAACGATCATCAGGTAGCTCACCTGTCGAACGACGAAATCATGCGAGGGACCGAGCCCCTGAAACTCAGACTGATCGCGTGGGAAACCCCACTAGCGAAAGGAGTCTGACTACAGAGGAGGCTCGGGCCATAGAACGCATACTCAAACAAATGCGCGAAAAGTCCAAGGACAAGGCTGAGCTGTATACGGTGGAGGCCTCTAAGGCCCCGATTCAGAAACAGTCTCAACCAATCCAAGCCGACTTAACACGCAACGAAAATACAGAGTCTACTGAAGGGAATGAACGTCTCCCAGACCTGTACTTAGGCTCTTGCGATCCAGAGCCACCCAATGACATTGTCCAGGACCCTAGCATGGACAACACGGAGGGAAGTGATTCAGATCACAATACCTCAGTCCGCCTAACGCCGTCCAAGTGAACCCAAGCGTCGGGCTGTGCCATGACCACTCCACGACTATCGAATGTGAAACACACTTTCACCAATTTCTGGGTCACCTAACTGAAAAGGGAGTAGCTCGAAAGCTTTATCTCTCTGTCTTGTTAGAAGACCACTTGACGACGAAGCACTTCTCGACACAGCCGCTGACATCAGCCTAATTTCAGGCAACCTGTTCAGATCACTCCAGGCTATAGCGAGAAGATCCCACAGGGACTTGAAGTCCCACCCGTGCTCTCTAGAAATAAGGCCTTACTCTGATGATCGGACGATTATCAACGAGATAGCCTTAGTCCAACTGACCATCGGACCAATGACACTGATACACCCAGTGTACGTGTCCCACCTTGACAACGTCCCACTTCTGATTGGAAAAGACATCCTCAATCGCGAACCACTGATCGACTTCAAGCAGCTGAAGATTTGGGCCCAAGTGCGAGAACCACTTCCAATCTTACTGAATGAATCTCAGTGCAATGCGATTGACAGGGAATCACCAATCGACAGGGTAGCCACCGACACCGCTGGTACAACGACCATGCAACCTCGGTGCGAACCAAACCCCTTTACATTGCGTGACAACTTCCTGTGCACGCTGAAGGACCCTTTAGCGATGACACCCCAAATCGTCAATGGCATCTCACTGGAAGCAACTCCAGTCGACAATGTCGTGATGGCCTTATGGGCTGACAAATCTGCCATCAGCCAGGAGCTGTTTAACACTCTAACGCAGATAAACCCGTGCCTGACCTTCATAAAGAAGCGCACTAGGTTCCCTGCTAACCCCACACCGACTCGCGTTAACCGCCATCGGTCTATGCTCTGCCATCGCGATGGAACAAAAGAGAACTGACCCACACGCTTGCTGTCATCCCTAATCTCTCACATTCAGTGTACATTGGGGCTGACATGCTAGTCAGACTCGACGCAAGTCGACACTATTAACAACGTTCTCTGGTCACTGACTGGAGTACGTGAGAATCACCTTCATTGACTGAAGGAAACTTGAAATCGGGTCAAACCATTCCCGATGTGTGTCAGGTAAGTAACGAATGCCATCTCACGATACCGCGTAACATCATGGACATACGCCTGAAAGCGTTTCCAGGACAACAAGTTAACTCTTCACAAGCGTTCTTCCAACCGTCGCCTCAGTTCTTTGAGTTAGGCTTGTCTGTCCAGGCAACACCCCTGGTCGAGCTCGACTCTCGATCAACACACGTGCTAGTGCAGAACCCTACTGCCAATAGCATTTTCGTCCCGAAGGCCACACCTCTCGGTTGGCTGATTGACACTAGGTTCCATGACTGTGAACTCAGAATCCCAGTCATAGGACGTATGCCACACTCACTCGCGACTGAACAACAGGAGACCGGAGTTGTCTACACGAAACCTTCCAGAGCAATCGCCATATACCCCTCACTTGTGGTCGATACCGACACTATCTGCAGGGTCGATCTGGCTGATGCGGAGGTAATGGTTGTACAGACAGGCTCCCTGCTCTCCCTCGATACAGACAAAGACCTGAACGATCAGGCAGACCTCATGGCAAAACAAGGGGCTCTAGACAATACGCTCTGGCAATTCCAGCCAGAAACCTCGCACGATCGACTTCCCACCCACCCCACCCATTCTGTCTGTCTGGTTACCCGATCTAAGGCAACCGCAACCGTGCCTCGGCTCTGACCCCTGCAGACCCTTCAACTTCCTCTCTTTCTTTCACTGGTTCCGGCCTCGTTGCCCTTCAAGCAGCGGACTCGGCAATCCACAAACTCATTCTTTACCTTTCAGACCCGGTGTCTAACCCCATCGTAGACACTGACTTTTCCTCCGACGCATATCTTAAAAAGCTATGGGCGGTGCGCGCTCAACTCCACCTGCGTCATGGCTTGCTTGTCTACGTCTCTGACACGCTCACTTCACCTGCGTTCGTAGTGCCTCAGAGCCTAAGGGGGGTCATGCTAACACACGCACATGACGCTCCTGTAGCAGGCCACAGAGGTGTTCGCGCAACACACCAGGCACTTCAACAAGTGGCATACTGGCCACACATGCAAATGGACGTGGCAGAATACATCAAAGGCTGCCTAGTATGCTGCCAATTTCAACCGACAAGACCACTCCATCGTGCACCCTTACAAAGAAGGGGCATTTCTTTTCCGTGGTCTGACCTCCAAATCGATTGGATGGGACCCCTGACTAAATCAACAAGGGGCAACAAATACATCCTAATGGTCACCTGTGCCTTCACTAAATGGGTGGAAGGACTTCCAGCCCCAAACGACACGGCACAGACCACGGCCTTTCTACTCATGAACCACGTGTTCTCCAGATTCGGCTTACCCTGTAAGGTCGATTCTGACCGTGGTACTCACTTCACCGCCGAGGTGATGGGACAACTGTGGCAAACCATGGGCGTGAAAGCAAAATTCCACGTCAGCCACCACCCCCAGTCCTCAGGCCAAGTAGAAAGAGCAAACCGAACGGTGATCGACATCCTAAAGAAATATGTCGCATCCAATCACCGAGACTGGGACGTCAAACTGCCCTTGGTCCTGATGGCTATCAGAACCACGCCACACACGGCGACCGGAGTCTCCCGCTTGAGCTCATGACCGGTAGGCAGATGACGCTTCCCCTACATTTACTGTATCAGCCAGGAGAGGCTAACATCGCCACGGCCTATACCACACACCAGTACATGGCTGATCTCCAAGTACACCTGAGAACCACCTTCGCCTTTGCCCAGGAGAAACTAGGCAAAAGTGTAGAAGGACGTAAGGCCTATTATGACCAAAAGTCATCTAGGGACGAACTACAGGTGGGAGACAAAGTGTGGTACTACATGTTCAACCAACTCACTGGACAAACAAACTGTGGTACCAACCGACTGACGCGAAATTCCTCCCGCGTTGGCGAGACCGTACACCAGTGTCAACAAACTATTCCCGGTGGTGTATCAGATAAAGATCACCAAAGGGAGAAAGGAACCCACTCTCAAGTGGATACACCGCAACCAGATAAAGTTGCACAAAACCCCCATGGGATCTACAGGGGACATTCACGCTCCCAAGTAGTCTCAAACAGATCCCTTAGCTCGCAGTAACCACTAACAACTAACCTCTAACCTCTAACTCTGATTTCCTAACGCTTTTCACCTTTCAGTGGTAACTGTGAGTAATTCAATAACTGTAACTGATAACTCTGGTTTTCTCTGTCAATGAATCAATTCTCGTTGCAACCTCTGCTGTGCGTACCTTGCTTAACCTCGGGTGCTCACAAGCTAATACCGCTAACATTTCCACTGTAATAGACAAGTCTCGGAGTAACAGCAGCAACTCCAAATGGTTAAAAACGCCGAAAGACACTGTGTCAGTGATAAACACTCACAGTGAGACTCTAAAAACCAACCAAACCAAACTGTAGACCATACACACACTCAAATGGTCGCCTTGCTGACAAATGACACGCTCATAGACATCAGCTCCTCAGTGGACAGCCTAGCAATGAGAAGAATTCTTTGAAGGATCACGATAACCATTATGTCCCTTATATAATCACTACGTTTATCCTTGTCCCCAAATGCATGCAAAGTCCCTCCAAGTTATGATCCTCCTAATGTATTTTGTTTTATTATAAACAACTCCCTAAACTTTAAACAAACTAAATTGAGACAGCTCTCTCATTTCTTTGTTCCCAACAAGCCCTTCTTGGAAGTGATAAACTTTACCTATCTCCGTTAGCAACGGATATAATACAAAACCAGTAAAGGCCCCTTTACACTTAGATACGTTTCCTTTAATCAAGTTTGCATCATTACACTTGTTATGACGCCAAACTATGTGTTTAACGTGTGGCTTACTCCCTGGTCTGCAAGGATGTCGACACGAAACTTGTGGAACCAGATTCGTCTCGAAAGGGGGGACTGTAGCAGATCAGCCTCCAGAACGCCACACGGATTATAACATTTGTTTAATCACTTACAGACCTCCAAACTGTTTCACTAAGGGTCTTCAAGATTAACAACTGTTTCACCATCGGCCTCCAGAGACAGGCCGTGGATGTAAATCTTGAGGAGAAGACATGCTAACCCCGTTTTCTTTCAGATAAAAGGACACCAACGTGTTTTGCCAAGGACAGGAAACGTTATTAATGACTTTGTTTTTGCTTTTATAAGAATTGGAACTTCGTTCTACCCAGCACCGTGTCAAAGGTGACACATGGAACACCAAAGACCGCTAGGTACCATGTCGAAAAGCCATAAATTCTGTGAGATAACATTGTTGATTCAGCTTTACCCAGAACCTCGTAGCTATCCTGAAGGACGGAGGAATGCGTTTGATCCAACCAAAACTAAGTTTTGCATGGTCAAACACTACCCCCTTTTGGTTTAACTGGACAAATGACTCTGCATTCAAGAAGGACATTTGGTGTTACTTCATTAAAGGACATTTTGTTATTTTATTACTTAGAAAGATTGTGAATGTACTAACAATTATACTGTTTGTTTCAGGATGCAGAGTTTTACAAGGCAACTAATTCCTTATTCCATTTCTACAGAGTTACGTTTTATGTTAATAAAATGTAATGAATATATGTTTTTATAATAAGTCTGACAAATGTTTCTTTGCATAATCCTGCAAGTACGAACGTTTTTGTGTGTTTTACGAAAACCAAGGAAAATAGGGTGAAACAAAAGGAATGTTTAAGACTCAGTTAAACTTTTTAAACACCCCCAAAGCAATGCCTCTCTGCGTAAGACACACCCCGTCCAGAGGTGTTAAAACTGGCGCACAGCCAAAAATGCACTCTCTTCTGCTCCGCTTTCTTTTGGACTCTTCGTCCTCCTCAACTGGACCTCTTGTCCGTTCAGGGCCGTAGGCCCTCAAACCCTTTCAAGCTCCGGACCTCGTGTAACGAGTAAATTTTCTTTGTACTTTAAAGCCTGCAAGTTTAGCTTGCCACGTTAAAGTTTTCCTTCACACAGCTGCTCAAAGTAGCTTACTTCCTGCCAGCCTGCCAACAAAAGGAAGTTGCCTCGCTTTTATTTTTGAAGATTTCCTGCCTGCTCAAGAGTTAGCTTGACTAAAATCTAGCTTTCTAGCAAGTTTAAGCCAGCAACACAGCCGCTAAACCTTCTCCAGTGGACTTCACAACAACTTTGAAAGACTCAATTCTACTCGGTGTACGACGCTGATGCTAAAAGGCTTAGCTAGTTGTGACAGTAACGAGGCGCTTTTTGAATCTCCCGGGCCTACGGCGGCCCTCTGGAGAGTGGAAACAGCAGGCCATCCTGGAGGCGACAAAGTCACCGGATGCGACAGGGTTCTGCAGAACCCCTCTGGAGTCCTAGTCGCTAAGACCTGAGACCGAATACTACCCCAGGGTGAGTCAAAACGTTACACAAGTTTGGCGTCTAAACTGTCTAAACATAGTAGCCTTAACATCAGAAACCGTCATCGAACCCCTCTAAACGCTCCGTAAAATCCCCTCAGTTAATAATAGAATCAATAATCAATAATTCCTTTTGTTTCACAAAATCCTCTGAAAGCAAGTTTATCGTTCTTTGATTTACCCATTTATGTGTCAATAACTATTCCTTTGTGTCATTTCCTGTCATTATTCACTGTTTAACTTTATAATCTTTAATAAAACCCCATAAAGACATTTCTTGTTTCATTGTTTAATTGAGAACGCTCAAAACGAGAAGAATTTACTTCCTTTAGATTAATGAGACTAGGCTAAACAGTTTCTCTGGATCTGTTCAAAACTAGAGTGGTGCTCGAAGAAATTAATATTTTGATAAGCAAAATATTAATTATTAATTTTCATAATTAATATATTAATTATTAATACGACCATATTCACTACAGTACACTACAATGTGTTTCATCTATAGCCCTGAAAAAAACCTGGCTTTAAAGTGTTTTTAATGACTTATAAGTACAATGTCTTGTTGTTCTTTTCACACCTCGCCAACATAATTATGGTGCTGTGTGTAACATTAATAGTAGTCTATACATTTGACCAAAATTAAACACCACACTCACATTTGTTTTTTCAATTGGATATAATCCTTATAAAATAAACAACACTCTTTGCAATTGTATATCTAACATTTTGTTTTGACATTTTTAAGCTTATGCCCATGGGGACAACCTGAACACTAAAACAATAAAAACATAAAAACAATGAAAGGGCTTCTCATGTTTCCTTAAGACATTGAATCCTACTTTGGATGTGTGTGTTTGTGAGAGTTAATGGAAAAATTTATGTTCCATTTTAGCTTAAACACTCTACTATTTACTTTACAATAAGATTTTGACCAGTTTCCTAGCGGCAAATGCATCTTGAACAATTTGCCCTTAGAGAACATTTGAGCGCATTTACACATGGCGTCAGTGTTTTCCAGTGGCTATTTTCTGACTCAAACAAAGTTTCAAACTGGTTTTCAGACCAAACAGCATCTAATTTGCAAAAGCATTTCAGATTTTCAGATTCTAATAAAGAGTGAATTTACAGGTTCCGATTGTTTTTCTGTGTAACCTCGTTCCTGCTTTTACAGAAAATAGCTCTAACTGGTGTTTGACGGTCTGTGCTAATGCCTGTTGTTCTCTTTCCGGCACGCCGCCTCCTCATCGCTGGATCAGCCTTTTATCCTTTAATTACAACTGACAAGCTCTCTCCATTTTTCTTCAATCTGCCGTCTCCCCTCCTGTTTCTCTATCCATCCACTTTTGTGTTTTAGTGCTTCTGTAATGGCTCATTTAGCCTTTAAGTCATTTCTATTCTGACAGTTTTAATGGAATTACTGAAGAGTTTTTTGTGAGGATCAAAACTAGTCAAACGAGGCCTTTACATGGAAGATAATTGTGCTGGATATTATTTTTGACATTTCGGCTTGAATTGTAGACTTTATGGTGCCTCCAACTTTTTGGGACATCCATAATGACATTAACTCAGTGTTTTTCAAAGTGTGGGTCGTGCCCTTTTGGGGAATAGCAGAGAACCCTACAAGGTGGGCACAACAATTACACCATTTATATTCAGTTAATGATAAACCATAAATGATGTAATTGTTGGCCCAACATGTTGTAACCCTGAAGCATCATGTGACTTCATTTGCTCATCAAAATTTTGATGTGTACACACAGCAGTGTCCAGTGTCAGAGAAAAACAGGTGTTAGCCATGCTGTCCCTTGTTGTAGTTGCCATGGAGACCGGATACAGGGTCAAGACCTTCCCTAACCTACAGTCGCCTTCCCTTTCTGTCCTATCATCAGCCTTACCAACCGTCTGCCACTTTGAGATCAGCACCACAGTAAAAGGTGCTATTTAAATAAACTTTCTTCTTCTTCTTCTTCTTCTAACCTTCCCTAACCCGGCGCATTTAACTCCCCCAAATGAAAAGTAGATTAAAGATTATATTTTTGAGCAGCACAAATGATTTAGAGAAGTCTTCTTAGTTTTTATTTTCAGTGTCACCTAAGAAGAAACAGTCTAAAGCGTTTTCAAGGTGAAAACAATTCCAGGTTTTGAGTCCAGTAGGAGAGCTGAGCTTGGAGCGCTAGAGGGAAGGGTTTGACCTGAAACCTTTTTTTCTTTTAAAATGACAAAACCAGAGGATTGACAGCTGTATTGACTAATCACAGTCACAGGAGCCAATTCAACAGCACAGTTGTCGGCTCAGGAAATTGGCAGAAGAAATATTGCCTTAGTCTGACAAAATGTCTGCGGGCAGTGTGGCTCAGCCCATATAAAAATACAGACTGTGGTCCTAAGCAAATGTTAGGACAGTGTAAATATACTGCAATAGTTTAGATAAATTATTTTGCATTTGCACAATGTTGTTTGATGTTAGAACACTTTTTGGCAGATGATTTTTTTTTAGTGTGGAAAAGCATCAAATGTCACTTTTGTTGCTCAAATTCTACCCAAGAATACATTTTACATATATGCTCAGGCTAAACGTGTAGGACCTTGGAGTCGCTGCTATGTTTTGCTCGGTATATTCCTGTCTCACACACCATCTGGACACATTTTTCGACGGTAGCTCAGTCTGAGATTTTTCTCTGTGTCTGTCATGATCCAGTCTGGTTTGTGTTAAGACTCAGACATATGGTTTACGTTAGTATTTTGTCTTTTAAACTGCCACATGCTCTATGACATGGCAGAAAAGCACCATGAACTTACGCCCGGGAAGGAAAAGAAACTCTCGTAATGGTGTCACTTACCCATTATCTAATCAGATTTAAAGTTAAGCATTTAGTTTTTCATGTAAGTTTTCAGATAAAAGGTGGTGAACTGGTGGTGAACTCAAATGAAAGTGGCAAAGATGAAGAATGTTTTGCTGACAGCTTAAATTATAACCCTTTCTCTGGAGTTCACCTGGTTGTGGAGGAGGATTTTGTGGATCCAGTGCTTTATTGCGGTTGCTCCATTAATGTTGACCTGTGGTAAAAAATACTACTTTTACCACTAATGGGCTTGTTTACCTCCATTAAAACCACGGAGCGGATGATGTTTTCGTCTCTAGGTGGGCAGCGGGCATTTTGTGATTATCAATGGTTGTCATGTGTTGCTCTCTCTGAAGCTGTTGGTCCGTATGTGTTTTTCTGGGAATAACACATAACAGAAATGCATTTTATACAGCTGCCACCAAACTATTATCACAGATGTAAAATAAGTACTTCCTGTTTTTATGTTTTCATCCTGTTTTACCAAATGCATTTTTCTTATCCCATGCCTTGAGTTTGTGATAAGAATCCATCTGAGCAAGATGGAAAACAGCATTATCGCAAAACACATTTATAATAAAATATAATTCTGTAATGGCCGCAATTAGTATTATAATAAAACTGACAATTATTTAAAACATTTTGATGTAAAAAAAATGATATATCTTGTAATTTGCAGTGGTAAACCTCTTGTAATCGTCAGACCTCCTCCAATCATTTCCTTTTTGCCACATAGCCGTGTTGGAAAAAGGTATTTTACAAATGAAGGTAGATTGTGTTAAGATTCTCAAAAACTCTCCTTCAAAACAAGTTACTTAAAAAAAGCATCTGAGAACTCAACATGGCTGTGAAATGAAATGTGTGTATGATTCATAAATAGTAAACGCTTTGGCAACCATCACGTTTCCTTGACTCAAAAGAGCTACGCCATGGATATTATGATAAAATATGGCACACCTCCAAACTGTGGAATGTGCCTCAGTGTGTCTGTTGGCTTCAAGTCGATAGAAACTTGGCCGTTTCATAATACAGCCATTATCTCTGAACATAGCTGCTCTATCATAACGCCACACCTTCTTCCTTTTTCATACAAGTCACTGAGTTCACACAAATCAAAGCTAGGATCTGGATGGTACCGCCCTCCTGTGGGCCAAACACGGGCCGCTTAAATGACACTCAAAGGGCTCTGAGGGATGTCCAACCACAAGCATTAAAACATAACGTAAGCCATGTCTTTGACTAAAGCCGTGGACTGTTACTGCAGCTTGAGAGCAGCTGTGTGACATCAGATTTCTTATTCCAACCATTCTGATTTGTTTCTCTTATCAAATGTTGTAATATGTTCGCCGCGGTTGTGAAATGCATGTTGTGAAATCTGTGTATCAAATCAGTGTTGTGTTGGTTCATAGTCATAAACCCATTTGTTTAATGTTCTGTTGTTTAATGTGCTGTTTACGTGTGTTAATAATTTACCTTCTGATTATTTTGATGTGTGTCTGTATGAGACGGATTGATAGAGAAAAATAACTGTACTCTAAATCTTAGGTTTTTGTTGCTTGAAATAACAATCTTGCATGAAGAAAATTGGAGTTAACGTTGGAAAACACCTGAATTTTATAATGTAGCCTATTTAATAGCGCTGAATTTGCTGCCTTTGAATGTTGTGCGGGTTTGTGTAGTTTTTGATAACATGTGGTAATATTAACATATTGACAGCCCTCCTTTAAGAGTCCAGTGAGCACCTATGGTAGCCCTGCAGGGACATGCTGTTGGGTATGAACTAACCTGGCAGAAATAGTGCAGATTATGATGTCACTTTAGAAACAGCACTTTGGTGGCATGGGGTGGTCCATTCACGTGGAGGCTTAATTGGCCTCGTAGTGAAGTTATATCGTTTTAAGAGATAAATAATTGCAGGGCTGTGTTTAGTCGTAAGAAAGGAAGAATATGATGTTAAATGATTTATTTTAACTTTTCACGTTTCCCTGAAATTGATTGTGCTGGGTAACCCTTGAAAACAGATTCACACTTCACAGCCCTCCTTTAAGAGTCCTGTGAGCACCTATGGTAGCCCTGCAGGGACATGCTTTTGGGTATGAACCACAGCCCTCCTTTAAGAGTCCTGTGAGCACCTATGGTAGCCCTGCAGGGACATGCTTTTGGGAATGAACCACAGCCCTCCTTTAAGAGTCCTGTGAGCACCTATGGTAGCCCTGCAGGGACATGCTTTTGGGTATGAACCACAGCCCTCCTTTAAGAGTCCTGTGAGCACCTATGGTAGCCCTGCAGGGACATGCTTTTGGGTATGAACCACAGCCCTCCTTTAAGAGTCCTGTGAGCACCTATGGTAGCCCTGCAGGGACATGCTTTTGGGTATGAACCACAGCCCTCCTTTAAGAGTCCAGTGAGCACCTATGGTAGCCCTGCAGGGACATGCTTTTGGGTATGAACCACAGCCCTCCTTTAAGAGTCCTGTGAGCACCTATGGTAGCCCTGCAGGGACATGCTTTTGGGTATGAACCACAGCCCTCCTTTAAGAGTCCTGTGAGCACCTATGGTAGCCCTGCAGGGACATGCTTTTGGGTATGAACCACAGCCCTCCTTTAAGAGTCCTGTGAGCACCTATGGTAGCCCTGCAGGGACATGCTTTTGGGTATGAACCACAGCCCTCCTTTAAGAGTCCAGTGAGCACCTATGGTAGCCCTGCAGGGACATGCTTTTGGGTATGAACCACAGCCCTCCTTTAAGAGTCCTGTGAGCACCTATGGTAGCCCTGC
Source organism: Neodontobutis hainanensis (assembly GCA_024349245.1). Taxonomy (NCBI): domain Eukaryota; kingdom Metazoa; phylum Chordata; class Actinopteri; order Gobiiformes; family Odontobutidae; genus Neodontobutis; species Neodontobutis hainanensis. The sequence continues at coordinate 1,195,528 of JALDNG010000057.1, forward strand.
AGGGACATGCTTTTGGGTATGTGTGACTTAGAATACAGTTCCGAAACTTTATTTTGCTTTGATGGGTTAAATTTACTCTGCACTTTTGATAAGATTCACTCACATAATTGTTTTACATCTCTCTTTGTTACTTTAGTTTAGTTTTACTCTTGAGAGATTTCAAACACAGACAGAGAACTGGTCTCATGGTCTCACCTGAACTATTAATGTTTATTAATCGTCATATACAGCACAGGTTGATGAAGTTTGAACACAAACAGTAGTCATATAGGATGTGTGAGTGTGGAAAAGCTTAGATTCTCTACCTCTGATTTATTTCTTAAAATACTAATAAAATAATAATATTTTAGACCAGAGACAGGGTAAGTATTCATTATATCGGGTAATTGTCAGCACACTCTCAGTTTGGACAAGCAGGCACTGTGTATTGCATCAACTCTATCATTCTTTACTGTATTATAGTATTTATAGGGGTGCACGTGGCAGAGTGGTTAGCACTCCTGCCTCACAGCAAGAAGGTCGTGAGTTCAAAACCCGGCCGACTCAAATATTCTCGGCCGACTCCGGTCTTTCTGTGAGGAGTCTGCATGTCCTCTGCGTGTTACCGTGGGTTCTCTCCGGGTACTCCGGCTTCCTCCCACCATCCAAAGACATGCATGTATGGGTTAATTGGCAACTCTAAAGTGTCCCTAGTGAATGAATGTGAGAGAGAATGGTTGTCAGTCAATGTCTGTCTCTATATGTCAGCCCTGCGACCAACTGGCCACTGTCCAGGGTGTACCCCGCCTCAGGCCCAAAGCTGCTGGGATAGGCTCCAGTCACCCGTGACCCCTAAATGGGACAAAGCGGTAGAAAATGAATGAATGAATGAATGAATGAATAGTATTTATGAACCACATCCAAATAGTGAACTTTACCCACCTCTGGTTGTCACACAGCTGTAAATAGGACAGCAGTGAGTGCTCTGAAACCAAAAGAGACTTTCATGGTATTTAATGCCACCATGATTCTGACTCCAGTACTTTTATAACGACATTCATTTACTATCTTAAATCTGATTAGTCTTAGTGCCTAAACCATTATTAATGATTACAGTACAGTTGCTGTGTGTATGTTGTGGTATGCTGTACATTTACATATGTACTTTTTGTTGTTGGTCTGTGTACTGTATGTTCTGCTTCTGCTGTGGCACTGCGCCTAAGATAAATTTCCCTTTGGGACAATAAAGTATATTTGATTTGATAAAGAGCCAGTGGGTGTAAATGGGACTCTCCATTAGTCAGACTCATACGTCAGCACTTAGCTTCTGCTGTGGACATTTTCTCTGCATTCTTTCCGTCCCGCTCAGCCTGCCCGTTTGCCTGCTGCTTGCACGAATATGTGACCTGCTTTTTGTACAGTCGGTTGGTATCAGACTGCAGCGAAGACAAACAAATCGACTGTAACGCTACAGTTTCAGGTCTGTGGGTTTACGCTTTGTGAAGTTGAGCTGCAGACATATAATAAACCAACAATGGAAAGCCTAAAGTACTAAAGCTCAGATATAAAGCCAAGCAAAAGGACAATGCAGGGTTTGAAAAGAATGCAAATTATATTTGTGTGACCAAAGGTGGGTAGTGCAATGCCATGTTAATAATTGGATGGGTCAGTAGTGTGAGTGCCACTGTGCTGTGTCACAGATAGCATCCACAAAGCTTAGACAGTTGTCTCCTCGGTTTACTCAGATACAAAGGTCTGATTTTTGTTTTTTTTTGCTGTTTGAGGCCACACCTGGGGTATAAATGCACGTGTCCAGTTTGAGCTTTTACTCTCGTCTGTGTTTAGCAACAGTTTGACATGTGAAACTTGACCTGCCCAGCCCTGGGTCTAGGTTATATGTAGAAACCCTTTTGGTCCAATAGATGTAGGCCAGTGGAGGTGGAATGGGCTTGTGGATTTGAGTTGTTTTTCTCAGACCTTAATACCGGCCCTGT
>JALDNG010000057.1:1202500-1257500 GCA_024349245.1 Neodontobutis hainanensis
CACCCACGCACGTACACCCTCTGCCTGCCTGACCTCCGCGGCAGTCCTTGCTTTGAGTGCCACTCCATTGGCTGAGAGGCTGCGCACATGAGGCGGCGGTAATACAGGAATATTATATAACTCTGATGGTAGATGAGGCGGGGCCGAGGGAGAGGAGGAGGAAGAAAGGAAATGAAAAACGAGAGCGCAAGAGATGGAGCGGGTCAACGAGATGTGATTGTGAGAGAGAGGAAGTGAGAGTGGGGAATGGCAGGGAACGGTAGTAAAAAGAGGAGTTACACAATACTGATTAGAATCGGAAAAGATTTTTCACAATATATGTTGAAACAGGTAAAAAATTTACAAACGTTTGCTGCCACATGTATTGCTTATAGACGGCATTGCCAAATTTGAAACCAGTGAGAGTGAGAAAATCCTTTTGAGAACATGAAATAATTTAGAGTTTAATAGCTACTCTACATTATCTTATATAGGTCTATATCCAGTGTGTTAATACAATAGAAAGGCCAGTGCAGTCATTTTTGCTTTAGGAAAATATGAATATAAAACACAAACAATAAACACTGATTTGGTGAAAGTGTAAATTTAACAGTCCAGTGAATAATGTAGACGATCGATTAACCAGTGTGATTGAAAGCTTGGCCTGCTGATGGCTGCTTCTCAGGCTTCTGTTCAAAGAATTAGAAGGATTATTTTAAAGACAGACGTCATTGGGTCTTTTCCAGTGGGTTTCATCAGTGCTTTGTGTGCACTGGCAGATTTCTTGCTTGAGACACACTGACAGACAGGGGATGGACTCTGGCAAATACAGACAGACAGGCCCTGAGTGGACACACAGACACATGCCATTTTGAAGTCAGAATTAGAAAATCAGAATCAGAAAAAGTTTATTGCCATTGTCGGTGAATCAAGATTCTGTGATGTTCCTGGTTACATGTTTTTACAACCTTGTTCTTCTTGTCATTCTTTAACTGTGAATTACTCACGTCTTTTTCACTATGAAATATCAGTAATATCAAACATTCCCCAGGTCTTTCCAGAAAAACCCTGTTAACTGTGGGAGTGCTGGTTCTCTACATTCGGTCATTGAAACGTGAGATTAGCTCGGCTTGTTTTTACGATGCAGTGTGTTTGCTGTGTGTTTATCACCAGTGTGTCTGTCCTCTGTCCTGTGAGTCTGTATGAGCGTGCATGCTTATTGCGCCCGGCTCCAGGACGGGGGGCGTTCCTAATGAGGCTTGAAGAGTGCCTCAGAGCGCCACTTGTTTGCTCAGACAGAGGAGGAGCATACGACTAGAGCCACAGAAGAGGCTTATAAATGTTTAAATATAAACACCGCCCAGTGGTCAGTCCACGACACAGTTTCAAGCCAAAGAGAGGAAGAGAGTTTGAAACGCGACAATAGAACAAATGAGGTGTAAATTTGAGTTTTTTCAACAGAAGAGATATTTTAAATAAGTTAGGTTCAGGACTAGAGCTATCTAAAAGTGTGTTTTATGTAGAATAAATAGTTACAAAACTTTAATAAAAATGTCATAAAGTAATTGTGGTTGGATTTATACATTTTTATTTTGAAATTACAGCGGCAACCAAAAATCCCCACAACTTATAATGTACGTCTTTAATGAAAAAACATAATTGAACCTGTTCAAATTAAACTAAACCCTGTTTAAATTCAACTAAAACCCATTATAATTCAACTAATACCTGTTCAAATCCAAATCAAATGTGTTTTATTCCAACAATAACCATGTTTGAACAGGGATTTAATGTGGTATTTTATATAAAAGGCACTTGAAACAAATACAGTAACACAATATGGTTAAATATATTATTGAAGACCTAGAGCAGTGCACAGTGGGCTCTATTTTAGTACAAATATTAGGTTTATAAATTTAAACATAAACCTATAGCAATGGTTCATACTGCCCTGATCATTTTGTCCTTTGCTCTTCTCCTGTACACACAGCTTGACTTTTTGCGGCGCCTGGACAACCCCAGGAGAGCAGCCACAGGTTAAGCACTGCCCAGTGATTGCTGTTCACACTATCTTCAGTTGCATCCATCTTTAGCCGCTTTAAGTTGATGAGGCAGCCAAGAAGATGTTCGCATACCCCCGCGTTTATAACGGGGAATAAAGCGAGGCCGCTGTTATACTACTACTCGCAGTCTGTCGCTTCAAACTTCAAATGGTGCATGTTATCAAGTGTCTTCCAGCAGCTGCAGACTGTCCCGGGACAAATACACACTAATGAAATCAGAGTCACTTACAAGTAAGGTACATGAAATGTCTCTTAAGTTAAGGATAATCTTTCAGTTATTACTGGGTCATGCCACCAAAAGCCATGGATAAATTGGACATGTGTGTTAAGGGTTAAAAAAAGAACCCTTTAGCGTTATAATTACCTGGATGACTGAAAAACAGGTGTTCGTTTTTTTATCATCTGGTGACAAGCCACAACAAAGGGATGATTGATTATTTAATCAATAAGAAAGCTTCAGAAAATGTGCAGTAATAATAGACAAAACTCAAGTTGAGGTTTGTGCAGCAGCACAAAGTTAAACCCTAGTTAATTGCACTGGACAGCTTTACGCTACATTTTGAGCTTGTTTGTTGGTTTTGCGACGAGATTATGGGTTGGAATCTTGGACGAGCTCTCAGCTGTGATAACCATGGTTCACTGGCAGTCAAAAGAAACCCACTACACCCATGGCTAGTTACTACTGACAGGAAACATTGCAGCCAATCACGAAAATTGTTTGGGTCTAGCATGGGTCCATTGTTAGCAATACTTACATTAAGACTTTGTAAAAGTATTTAAAAGTAATATTTGAGTCTTAAAGTTGGTTAATGAATGAACTCGGTCAAACTCTTTACCAGAAAATACATAGCCTTACAATCAATGAACTATGCATTTATGGTAATATTTCCCTTAATGTCCTTTAAATCCATACCTCATAATCACCATCTGTTTCTGTTTGCGTCTGCCACTTGTCAAGGTCATCTGAAAAACAGTGTCCCGTCACTGTTTAAGTGCTGATCATATTTGGAAGCCCTTCTTTGGCTGGGCCTGCAGGTATCATATACAGGCAATAGATTATTCAGCCCAAAGCTATGGCTAAACCTCTGCGCTGGACCATGTCCCAGAGCTTGCTGCCTTGGTTGCTGTCCAATTTACATAAGCAAGTGTCATCTTTCGAGGGACCATGAGGCTTCACTGTGAATTAAGGTTGTGCTCATTTAACGTTTCTTCTGCTTGTTACACTAACTACTTTAATTTGACTCACTCTAGTCTGCCTGAATCCATGACCATAATGTTAAGCCATTATCAAGCTCTGCATGAGATCTCCCTTACATAAGGCCCCTATACATTCCTCGTTGCATGTTGCCAAAACAAACAGGAGAGAAAAAGGATTTGAGCCTCTCTGTCAGTGTTGAATTCCTACCATTGACAACGGAAACGGTGTCTTTCTTAATTTAAATCTGCATTTAGCCCGGCCCCTTTGAACTTTCCACAGCAAACAAATCGACGTTACTGCCTGATTAAGCCGTCACCATACAGGTGCCTTACTTAGCCTACTTTCAGTCTAAATGCAGAAAGATAGGATTAGGAGAACTGTATGTGTGCGCATGTGTGTGAGCGCAAGGACAAGTTTCTCTAAAGAGGTTTGAACAAGGCTTTAACATGCATTGCTACACAAGTGGAAGCTTGCACAAAGATTTAGAGCTTAGCCACGGCATTGAAGAGCTCTATCCAGTGACACACTTTGGTATTTGTTGTGTTTACTTACACATCCCTGATCGAAAGGAAGGATTACATTTAGCATTAGTGAGCTTATATACATCAGGAAATGTTTTTCATCTGTTTTCACTTGACTTTAGTTTAGGCAGCTCTACCCAACAAAAGAACATTTCATCTGAAGTGTCTTTATTACAAATCTGAACTCTCATGCAGTTTGGGTTTTTTTGAAGCAGGGGTTGTACGTGCTAGATGTAAAAGTTATTATTTCTTCTAGTGTGCTCCCAGTCTAGAGTGCAGGCCTGAGTCACAATGGTAGCAGTGGGAAGGGTACAAGTTAACCTTAAAATATCAAACACAAAACACAAGACACAAAAAACAGGCACAAGACAAGGGTTAAACCCAGGATAAAACTTGCATTATCACATTTAGTACTATACCAGGACTGTACCAAGGGCTAGACATCAACATCAACTAAACCAAAACTAAACCACGATTAAATTAAGGTTTAAACAACGACTAAAGCAGAGCTAAAGCCACAACTAAATTGAGGATTGAAAGTTTGCTGACACAGTGAAGGGACACATAAGTACACACAGCACGGTCATAGATTACCCTATATATACCTTAAACAATTGTGCCTTTACAGCAATACTCAGTCAAAAACTCTATTCTATCTACTCTGTCACAATGAGAAAAACTAAACTGTAATTTTTCATGATCAGATTTCTTTAGTAACTGTCATCTTCTCTGGTTGTTTTGCAGCTCCTCGTCCAGAACAGGAGATCCTGGAAGTTCCTCGGTACAGAGCCAGTCCAAGCCCAGCGGAACGGTCCATAAGATCTGTTTGGTGTGCTCCGACGAGGCCTCAGGTTGCCACTACGGGGTCGTCACGTGTGGGAGCTGCAAGGTGTTTTTCAAGAGAGCTGTGGAAGGTATGGGCAGTATGTAATAAGTATGAAAACAAAAATTGTTGCTGCAGTTCACAATGAATTGTGGCCACATTTACACAGGTTATAATCAGTTCTGCTTTATTCATGTTGGGGTTTCTGCTTTGAGTAATTACAACACAATACATGTGCATCTAGTAGAAATGGTTAGCATCTATTAGCTGTGTACATTTTGTCCCAAAGATCCTTGCACATTTGCATTTCATGAGATTAGCTTTTCAGACTTGCATAACACAGAACCATCTGCTGCTTCTGTCTTTGCCACTAATTCTTTTCTTAAAATCAATTCTGAGAGAGGATTAGTTTTTTTCATTTCTGTGCATTTTGTTCTTATCTTGAACTAACAAAACAAATCATACACATAGCCATGACTGTGCTTGGGTGTAATTATTCCATATATGATGACCATGACTCATCTGTCTGGAGTATGTTTAGAGCTAGGTGTCAGTGCAGATGTTGTGTATAAGATGCATTTGACTTCTCAGTTAAATCTCCTACAGGGAGGGGCAGGAATGTGTCAAAGTGTAGTCTGTTTGAAAAGAGCTCTGCAATGCATTTCTAGCTCGTTCTCTATTTCTGTATCACTCTTTCTGGGTAATTAGTTAGAAAAGGCTCTTTTTTATTTTTAAAATGTGTGTGCATAACAAAAGCTATACAGGAATATAGTTTAATAACAATAAAAAAAATGGTGACTGTTTTTTTAGTTGCTTTAGTTGCTAGTATGCTTAGGTGCTTTTACAAAATAGAAAATCAGCATTTGTATCTTTGGATCTAATCAGGCTGTTGTGTTTTATTCAAGACTAATATGATGGACAAAAGTAATTAGTAATTGGGAAGCTTTATATGTTTTTATACTGAGCCTTAAGTCACTAATATTTAAGAAATATGAAATTGTTAAATAATTTGTATTAATAACAAATAGCTAACTGATAATAAAAACACAGCCTTTTTATGACCCTACATTCTTGATTTATGCTACAATGGTATTTGGAATATCTTTCCTAACTATTATATCAAGGTAAAAAAACACAGAGTTTGACTTATTGGATGTATTTATTGCAGTGGCTTCAATACAAAACTGACCTTTATATTTTACTTCAGTTGATATATATGTAAAGATTTTTTTTTGAGAGAGAAACTGATTAGACTTTTTTCTATAAATAATGCAAACAACTAGATTTGGCCCATAGGCCTTCAGTTTTAATGCTCTAATATTCAAAAGCACTGAGAAAGTTATGTGTCATTTTGTTCTTCTCCCTCTCTCCATTGTCCGGTCGTTGTCTGTGGTGAAGGATGGAGAGCACGACAAAACACTGATGGTAAATAAATGCACCTTTGATAATAATATAATAACCATGATAATGATTACAATGTTGTGTATCCTTCCAGTTCTGATCCTAGATCAATCTACCTATAGCTGCCTGTTAATGCATGCATATACTTTTCTGACTTGGTGATTCAAGTCAATGTAAATTTCCTGTGACTAATTTTGTGTTTGGGCCCATGGTTGGTAAAGGCAATAATTATATTCTCACCTTGTATCTAATTAGCCCCATTCTTCTGCACAGGAGCCTCACTCACTTCCTATGATGTTAATAAATCACCTCATGTTCACTTTATTTAGTCGCGCTGAAGCTGACATAGAAAGCCATGAGACACAGCTGAGCTAGTTCTATTTCACAGAAGTGTGATGGTTCTACTGCATGTGCCTTGCTGTGGGACCTCAGCAAAACCTTTTCTTAATGTATTTTTACATTCATTTTAATCATTTTACTTGATTACAATAATAAATTACAATTAAATTTAAAGGTTGTTTTAATTTATACTAAAATGAATATATTCTTTTATTGGAGTAGTTTTGCATATATTTTTATTATTATTCAAAAAACATTTTAGAAAATCTAATCTACTCATTAATCATTTATTGAAAAACAATTAGGATTTAGGTAAAACAAAATATTTCAATTTAACATTGCAAAAAATATATATTAATTCTTCTTAAACATTTTATTGATTTCAACACTAACTCTAAACTTTACCCTAACCTTGTTCATTGTGTTATAGTAGCTAATGCCTACAGGGGGGTCCTACTACTCACCCTCAAAGCAGAAGCTGTCACTGTGTCATGAATAAGCCTAAATAAGTCTTTAATACTTGATCCACAGTGATTGCTAAAAAAGACATGGGTTGACCAGATAGCTGTTCGTTAAATGCCTCCATGTTGCTGTAGCCGGATGCCGAGGGCAGTGCCAAGCGGTGCACTGGGCACTGCCAGAGCCTTGTTAGTGGATCAGTCCAGGATCTGCTCTGAGGATAACAGTGGGATTCAGCTGGTCCTTTTAACACCACAGATGGCTGTTTACGCTGTTGTTTGCTATGACTTCCTGTGATAACATTGAGGGCTGCAAAAGGCATCCCACAGGCTGCAGACACATTTTCAAACCACCAGCAATGTAGATTATCATGCAGGTCATATGATCACTGTTTTATGATGCTTTCAATGGTTCTCTCAATTTAGCATGCACATGTTTTACATTTACTCTTAAACTGCATTGATCTTTGATTCATCAATCAAGACTAATGATTAAAAAGTCTATCACAATCATTATTAGCTTTAAAACAAGGGCTGTGAACACAACAAGCATCATGAGCATCATCGGGTCCAACATTAGAACAGATCTGTCTCCATTATTTAAGAAGAAGCATTATTAGAGTGCTGTAAGTCCAAAGACAGACCGATTCTTTCATTATAACGATCATCTCTCACGTCCGAGCTCCTCCAGGGCGCAGGAATACAAGAAAACATATTACACTGTGTAGCGCATTATTTTGACATTGTAATAGAAGAAGGCTTGGCCTTATTGAATGCCCTCAGGTCCAAAAAGCTGCTTCAAACAGAGCGGATCCCACAGACCTATGATATTTCCAAGATCAGATAACAATGTTTTATGGTCCCAAAGGGCATTTTGTGAAGGCACTGTTGACTTTTCATAAGGTCTTGTTACAGCTGTAGACGTGGTCTGCACTCAGCTGGAGGCCTCGTGTGTTTGGGCTCTATAAATGAAGCAGCAGCGCACATACAGTGAAAATATAAGTGCAATGTCCAGAATGGACAAAAAATGCCTGAGCAGACTCAGTTGGTGAAAGGTCTTTGCAGTTATTGATCCAGCACATGTGATCAAATGTCTTAGCACCTGTATCCCTTTATGAGACATTTCTTAATTAATTTATATATGGGTCTGATTAATGCATCATAAACTGAAAGGTATGTTTTGATTTTAAAAAGCTGAGATGCACGTGACTCCCCTCTGGCGTCGTCACACAAACACCGCATGTACCAACAGCCACCATGTCGTGTAGTACTGTGTAACCTATATTTAACACAAAGAGCCCCAAAGCAGCCCCCAGATGAAAAGGAAGCTTTATGTTGTTTCTTACAGGTGCACATCAGATAAACAACATGTAATTCAGTTTCGACAGCCTTAGTGTTAACCAATCAGCAGCTTTCCATCAAAGCACATATGACTCATGTTGGGCTTAGTTTAGTTTGGATTTCCCCCAATGAAGAATGAGAATGTGGGAAGAATTCGTCCTCCAAGTCCATCCTTGTTCTTCCGGTTACAAGTCAACCATATACAGTAAGTTTGTATATGGTTCCCACAGCTTTTGGAAAACTTGAAAATGTGGTTTGTCAGTTTTCCTGGACTGTGCCAGTAATGGAAACTTGGGGAAAATCTTGACCTATAAAGTAACTGAGCCAAATAGATTTTTACTAATCATTACATAATTAGAATATACTAGTATACATTTAGTGCATTTTGCTCCTGTGAGGTTTTTTATTTATTTTTTGAGACTTTTCGCCACCATAATAAAATAAAAAGTCAACATAATTACATTTTTCTAATTTCTAATTTAGCTTGTACATTGTTTTTTAATATACTTTTTTCTTTTGAAGATGGCTGGAATTAACTAAAACTCAACTAAACTTAGTGTATTTCTCATTTTTTATTTTACGTTTTTTTATTACTTTAATCTAGGATGGGTTCCCTTCAAAGGCACACTATAGCCATGTTTCCACTATGGGTACGGTTCGGGTCGGGTCAGTCCGAGACGGTTTGGTACGGGTTTCCACTCTGAAGGAGGCCTGCTATAGAAACAATGACGTCATCAAAGACTTTTTGAAACTTTGATTCAGTGTCAATACTTAATATAAAGAAAAATAAATCTTGTTGTGTGACAGCTGAATTAAATACTTGTGTTTAGCAGCAAGAGGCTTGAGGCACACAGTGCTTCTTTTAGTAGGAAACGTGCTCGAACCGACCCGATCCACAAGACAAACAAAGCCCAATCCAGGTTTACTCCCCTTTTTAATAATAAAACATTGCCCTCTGCTTTGTTTAGAGGGCAATAGAATTGAGGATGAACTCATACATATTACACCTTTAAGCATTAATTTATGTTGGAAAAGTCCTGAGCCAGGAGTCTCCAGAAATCCTGCCATTGCGCTCCTCATATTTCAGCTGTTATTTAGAAAAAAATAAAAAACAATACATGAGAAAATTAAATGTGCAACTATGACAGTGTGAAAGCTGTTTTTTCAATAAATCATTGCTTTGTACCAGATGCTTTCTTGCAGTATTCAGTGTCTGCAGAATTCTTCAGCCGTTTTCCACATTCCAGTGGCCAGCAGTAGTTACATAATCTACCAGCGCATTTGTACTGAGTAGTAAAGAGTAATTACCAGAGAGTGTGAGTGTGGTCAATTAGATTTGGCCCAAATACAAGAGCTGCTGTAGTAATGTCGGTCATTAGTGACGGTTGCACTGAAAGAGCTCTGTTTACTGCAGACTTAAGGAGGTGAGGCTTTCAAAACCAGAGGCTCATCTTTTTACACTAGCAACAGTGTGGTCACTTCAAAGCAAACTGTTCAGCCTGATGCTCCCTAGTCCCTCTGAGCTTTAACCAACAAGTCTTCTGTTTCTCCTCTCTGTCCTCTCCTCTCTGCAGGTCAGCACAACTACCTGTGCGCTGGGAGGAACGACTGCATCATCGATAAAATCCGCAGGAAGAATTGTCCGGCCTGTCGCTTCAGAAAATGCCTTCAAGCTGGGATGAACTTGGAAGGTAAACAGTTGGAGGCTTTTAAATGAGTAAAGGCTGCAAAGATGAGCATTGACAACACACACGTAGAGGGACAAAGTACATTTCTGCTCAACACTGGTCCACAGAGACACTGAATAAAAATTAAACTGTTTAGTTGGCTTTTTGACTTGTTAATTATAACTGTATTAAATCTGACATTTGATAGGATAAACTATAATTAAACTAAACATGTATTTAGTATATTTTAGTGTTACATTAATAATAGTGTTATACGTTTAAATGAATCATAAAAGAACAAGTCTATATATACAAACATACACAGTTCTAGCACTAAAGTAGTAGGAATTGAAAATGAATTTGTCTATTGTCTGTTGTTATTGGTCTATACATGGTTAGGACTAGTTCTTGGTAGGGTTAGGCAACAAATTTTAATCAATTGAATAAAACTTTGAACAATATGAAAAATAGCCACATTGCTAAATCAAATTTCAGGGAAAAAATTGTTTCTTCTAACACTGCACGGCACACTGTTGTGAGGTTAATGCTGCTGCTTGTGCCAGAGCAGCTTAAATAAGGACTCCACAGACGATAAAGACGATAATAATCACCAGGAAAGTGAGTCATCTCTGTGATGTTAGTGAAGTGGCAGGAAATTGATAAACAGAAACAGTGAAGCGTTTGTGCACTGCACAGCATATTTAGTTGATAAATACCATTTAGCCACGTGTGGTACGCTTTGTGCTAACCCGCCTGCGTGGTGTGTAAATCATATTAGATCTGTTCTGTGGAGACAGGAGCCAAAGGGCTAATACTGCTGTTGCTTTGTGGTTATTGTTGTTTTGTAATGGCATAGAGCAGAAAAATAAATAATATATTGAATAAAAGATTCATTTGGATTAAAATCATCTGGGAAATGGTAAAGAAAATAAATAGATTTTGCTTTATTGCCCAGCCCTCTTTATTGGTAGGACTAGATTTATTTTCCAGAGACAGAAATAAAGTCTGCATTGTTTAAGTTCTCGTCCTGGGAATTGGAAAGTTACATTGAAGGTTTCAGGAAAAGACACATTCCAGTAGAATTTTTGCATCAATTCAAATCTAACAAGCTGTTCACAGCTGCAGTGTAGACCAGCCAATGAGGGTGTACCTTATTAGAAACAGAGCCTCCCATATCTTATGCGAGCTTATGATCAGCAAAAGCTGTCATGCACCGAACAGTGTCATCTTTTAAAATCCTTGATAATAGAGCCTAGATGAGAGCAAGTCTGATAAACTGTCACTTCTCTTTGTTGTTGCTCTCTGCACTATTTTGACAAGGATACCCCCAAAGCCTCTTGTTGTCGTCTAATGCATTGCGTCTGCATATTGTGAGGTTTGTGAGTTGCCATATAAAACAAAATGCTCAGTCTTAAAAGATAAATTTCAAGAGAGAGACATGAGCCTCAACAGGTGAAGCTTACAGTAACTCAAGTGTTTGTGCTCGACTTTCCCAGCCGGTTCAAGGCTTTATTTAACCATTGCTCCCAGAAGGCATTGAACCACAGTTTAAAGGTCTAAAGAAATGAGCTTTGAGTGGAATTCCATGTAAACATTGCAACCAGTCAGTTCTTCATGTGAGACGCAGAGGTGAAAGTAGCTACAGAGTGAGAGCGGCTTGATGGACGTCAGTGCATCAGCAGACAAACTCTCTTCCAGAAAAGGCTCTTAGTTGCTATGGAAACACCAAGAGAGGAAAAAAAAAATGTAGAAAAACATATTTTTTTGTCATTATAAACCCTGAATCCTTGACTGATTTAGTGCTTTTAGTTGAAGTTAATGCTGATGCAATGCACAGGCAGAAAGCAAACGTTTTGTAGAAAGCATTTGTGTACACAGTACTCCCACACTGGTTGTTAGTGAGCAGTGTTTTTCTTCCAAGCGATTACACCATATTAAATTTGTAAAAAACATTTTGTGGCAGACTTGAACAACCCACTCCGTGACAAATACCTGCAGCTACTGTTGTTACTTCTAACTGAGTGCGTTTTAATCTTACTGCCTACATTCATGTTTGTAGCAAATGCTTGGATCTGTGCCACATTGGGTGGAGCTAAACCAGGATGGAAAAGTATTAGGCCTAAGTCAGCATAGGCATGTACAATAGTCCCCCCCAAAACCACATGGAGCCAGGACTCCCCTGCAACAGATTTGTAATCTCAAGGTTAAATAAATGGGAAGTTGCAAGTCATTATTTTTCATTTTGAGCTGTCTTTATACTGTTGTGCGTCTTCTGTTTAAAATGTTATGATGCAGAAACTGACAAAAAAATATGTTTGCAGTTCTGTCAGTGGCCTCTAGATGCAATACTGAATCCAGTCTGTGTAAAGAAACGTCAGCCCTTATAATAAATAACCATTTATTCTTGTGTTTTGTTGTATTATGTTTATAAAGTTTAAAGATACCACCAGTAATGTGTTATTAGGTCTAGGTAAATGTATTGTTATCTGTCCTTAAAAAGCATATATTATAAAAATACTTTGTCTCGCTTTGTCTTTTCCAGCGAGGAAGAACAAGAAACTGATAAAGATAGGTAAAGGAGCTCTGCGGCCTTCACCACAGGAGCCTACTGTCCACATGACTGTTCCCTTCATCCCCATGAGCCTGTCCCAGCTTGTACCCACCATGTTGTCAGTGCTTAAGGCCATTGAGCCAGAGATCATCTACTCGGGCTACGACAGTACGCTGCCGGACACATCCTCACGACTCATGACCACTCTGAACAGGCTGGGAGGCCAGCAGGTCATTTCTGCGGTCAAGTGGGCCAAGTCCCTACCAGGTAACAGCATAACAACGCTGCTCTTGCTATGAATATGTTTAAGTATTGTAAAGGAATCATCTGCCATTGTTAAAGTAGCGCTGTGTGACTTTTAGCCAGTAGAGGGCGCAGATCCCTATACAAACTGTCTAAAGAGGAAACTATCTAAACTGGCAAGGTTGGAAGAAAAAAACATGTCTTCTGAAACAGTAGGGTCATTTTAGTTTATTTTGTACAAATGCTATAGGTCCAGTGTATCGGCCGATTTCTGCTGCCACAGTTTGTAAAGCATGTCGCTCACGTGATGTCTGCAATCCTGGGACTTAAATATCATTTATATTGGAGGTTTCTGTGAAGCCGAGGGGACTCTGTCAGTGAAATAGGCAGGATTCTTTATTCTCATTAAACGATTGAAAGACCATATATTTTTGGCTTTAAACGTTACACAGTGGTAATTGCTAAAAGTTATGCAGTGCCACTTTAATGTGAAAAATCCCTCTTTAAACCAACCAAAAGCATCTCTCACCCCTCCTTTATCACGCAATAGCCGGCCCATGGATCATTTGTCAAAGGTCAACCTCCTTTTGCCAACCCCAAAATGGGAATATGCTAATAATAAGGAATGCTAGAAACAATAAAGAATAAAGTGTCTTTCATCCACATGCTTATCAAGAGGTCATCAACTCTGTTATTACTCACCGCAACCCTCATATTAAAAACGTTTCCAGGTGATAACAGTGTGTTATTCACTTTAAATGATGGACAGGAATCCCATTAGACCAAAAAAATAGTATGTCTTAGATGTTGGACAGCCTTTGCTTTTAATTAATGATGAATACAAATGGCAAGGTGAAACTTCCAGACTGTTAAAACCAAGCTATTAATAATTATTTATATTCCTAAACAGTCACATGTTAAATAAATGAATGAGGTCATGCAACGATGAAAGTGAACACTATCTGCAACCTATTATTAGATTAGACTGGACATGCACTTTTATGGTATTTGTGTATCCAGTGCATAGTTGTCTATTGACATGGTCTGCATGCGTGATTCAGTTATTTTTGATAATGACTTTGTGATTACCATGCGTATTCCTGTATCTGTCATTTATCAAAACTACAGACGTCAAGGCTAAAATATACTACACAGCTGAACATTGGACACACGTCTTCTTTACGTAATGTGACATCGACCAGATTCAAGATAGTGACAGTTTGTATTTATTCCTCAGTTGGTTACACGCTTAGCCACTTTTCTATTTTATAAAAGCAAAAAACGTTAAGCATCTGTGTTAGTTTATAATCATGCAAACAAAGCCACATGACATTTCATGAGCTCACATTTGCCCAGTGAAGCGTTTTTCTGTGAGTTATTTGCATGGGACTCATGGGTTTCATAGTTGGAATTCTGCCAATGCAATGGTGAAGAAAGGTTGTATTTAAGGATGCTGAATTATGGTTAAAGAAACTAATATAATCCATTAGTCATTGTTTACTCTTATTGTTACTTCCTTTGCTGATTTTCAGTCATTTTGTACTAACTAGCTTTTACTTTGTCCCTCCTAGGCTTCCGTAACCTGCACCTGGATGACCAGATGACATTGCTCCAGTGCTCATGGCTCTTTCTCATGTCCTTCAGTCTGGGATGGAGATCGTACGAACAGTGCAACGGCAGCATGCTCTGTTTTGCCCCAGACCTTGTCATCAACAAGTGCGTATAATCTCCTTCCTAGTCCCGCTGTGTTGTGCTGCTCTGGTTTGCTCATTAATGGTGCCAGTTGCTGTATGTCACTGTTGTTCATGATTCAGCTGCACAGGAATAAAGATGCGGTCAGGAGGCAGGGCTCGTGATAGAACACATACATCACATGAGCCGCTGACAATGCAAGTTAGGATGCTCATTTAGGTCAAAGGAAAAAGATGCTGACCACATTTGAACATGGAACTAACTATAATTTAGGGCATCCGATTTTACAAACTGACAAAGAAATGTAGGACATAAACTGATTTAAATATTTTAATATGACTTTATCTCTATCTATGAACAACAATATGACTATGAATATGACTATAATATATGAGAATATGGCAATAAGACAGAAAATGTCACACTGCTGCCTGCCGTGATTGGTCAATACAACTGTCAATCATTCATTTTACAACGTACATAAATCAACTTGGACCTAAGCAGTGATATTATATGTTAAATATACTTTTAGTTTTGCTTTATCTTGGTTCACTTTTACTGGAAGGTAAATGATCTTCAAAACATTGTCTAAAAGTACAATTATTTCTGTTACAAATGAGGTTTAGTGACACATTTCTTTGTTCAGATTTGATCATATTTTGCACTAAATAACATTTTGTCTGCTGTGAAACCTCAGAGGAGATGCCCAGGTACAACCTCATCACTGTGTTTCAAAGTCTCTGTGCTTACTCCAGCGTTTTAAATAAGAACCAGCCCCAGAGGAGAAGCCCTCTCTTCGTCACAATATAGCATTTTCCTTCAGCAGCAGTATAAATATGATAATGAATGAATAATGAAAATATGCTGTTCCTTAAGCCGTCTCGCTGTTTGTAGATTCATGGCTTCATGGGGGACTATAGAAAATCTCCACTTTTGTCTTTTTATACTGTATACTATATATATATATATATTTTTAATTGCTATTGACAATTCTATTTTCTATTATTAATTCTGTGACTATCTACTTTAGGGAAGGACTCATAACAGGGTTTTTCAGATAATGATATCAGTAGTTGGTACTCACCTCTTGTTGGTACTCATAATCATTTGATCTCCCCAGATACTGCTATATGAGCACTTTTTTCACCTTCTTGACTTTTAACATGTTAAAAGTTTCCTATTGGGCGCCATGCAGAAGAAATAGGTAAAAATGCTG
Organism: Neodontobutis hainanensis; assembly: GCA_024349245.1. Taxonomy (NCBI): domain Eukaryota; kingdom Metazoa; phylum Chordata; class Actinopteri; order Gobiiformes; family Odontobutidae; genus Neodontobutis; species Neodontobutis hainanensis. The sequence continues at coordinate 1,217,993 of JALDNG010000057.1, forward strand.
AAAGGTGGAGAAGAAGCTGTCACTGCAGCTGGTCAGAATGAATGCACCTTCAACCTGGCGCTATATGGAGAATGTGCTCTATTGATTTTTAAGGGAATAAAATAATGTCGTTGTGTGGAAGTGAGGTGTGAAAATCCATCAGAGCTGATTTCTCAGCCTGGTTTTCACCCGCGGCGCTGTACCACATCCCTGCTGAGGCTGTTTACTCCGAATTGAATAAGAGGAAGATTGAAGATCACAAAGGTTCAATGTGCTTCTCGTCTCTTAACCCTTCCCTTTGTCATTTCAGCGAGCGCATGAAGCTGCCCTTCATGAATGACCAGTGCGAGCAGATGCTGATGATCTGTAATGAGTTTGTGCGACTGCAGGTGTCCTATGAAGAATACTTGTGTATGAAGGTCCTGCTGCTGTTTAGCACAGGTAATATAAACACAGACTGTTCAGTATCAGCTGATCTTTGAGCAGGATTACTACTGTCACTGTACATTAATGGTTTAAACCCAATCATTCTTCATCATTGCTCCACTGTTATTGCTTCTGAAAAAGAGCTCTAAGAACAAATTACAAAAAAATACAAGATTATATTTATTAAGAATTATGAATTAGAGTGAAAGCAGAGCCTATTATATGCAGAAAAGTTGGAAAAAAGTTCTGCATAAGTAAGACCTAAATAAGGATGAGTCTGCTTGTTGTAGGAATAATGTGACTTTTACCACTGTTGATACACACACCACTACTTCTGCTTTTGTAATAGAAATGATTCGATGATTCTGGACTGATGTTTTGGCTGATATAGACACATTGTATAGACTCTTGTACTGGTGGTCACATGCAGTTATTTTGGGTTAAATGTTGATCAAAGAAATGCAGTTTTAACGTCTGTGGAAAATATTTCATAGCTGGTCCCTGAAGAGACTTTAACTGACATCAATAAAAATAATGTCTGCCATATTATAGCACACATTCTTATTTGGAGCCGCATTGAAGATATTTTTGTCTGTGTGGCTCTTTAATATGTCTGCAGTTTCAGATATCCAGTAGGTAGTAAATCTCTGTCAACAGCACCCTGGTAAATACACAAGGTCATCTCAGGAGAAAATTCTTTTCACGTTCTGTTTCTCACAGCCAAACTAACACATGCAAGCACTGATCTGAGTCAGCATTTGCTATATACAGTTTGTCATGCCATGCTTAGAAATCCAGGTCTCAGTTCTTTAAAGCCATCACGTGTGAGCAGGGCAAAACAGCTAAAGAAAAGTATATATGCATGTTTGTGTGTGTAACTCAACAGGTATGTTTGATATGTGTTGGTGAAGTGTTCAGTGTGTGCACACAGACTTTTATTGTGTAAGTCGCCAACTTGCTGCATATACAGTATGTGCGCTTTTATTGTGTACAGGCCAGATATGACGTTTTTATTGTGTATTTGTGGGATTTTCATAGTGTATTGAGTTTGTCTGATTGTTTAGGAGTGTGACTTTAGTTGTGTATTTGCACTTTTTTATTGTGTTACACCCAATGCATCCTCCCGTACAGGCACCCAATGCACTTCACATGATGCTCCTATTCACACCTGGGGCAGACAAAAAGATTTGAGAAATCATTCACTGATGAAATACTTTAACAGATAACATACTATAACATCCAAATATTGTATTGCTGTTTTAGCATGTATCCACTGATCTGATATCACTGAGCTAGACAGGCTAAGGTTTAATAAAAAATAAAAAAAAACCCTGTCTTTAGACCCTCCATCGGGGTCACAGGAAAAACTCAAAAAACCCAGCTGTTGGAAAAAAGAGAAACCTTAGGGAGAACTACAAAAGGAGAATCCACTCCCAAGACAGACAGACCGTGCAAAAGATCCAGGAAAGTCATTAACAAGTAGTCCATCATGTGCACAAATGATTTGCACTAAGGTTTTTACTAAATAATCTAAAAAAATCGGTCATTACAATAAAGAAAAGCAGAAGCTGTGATGTGTATTTACAGTTAAAATATCTTGCTGCCAGATCTACAAATGCCACATTTAGAAGTCAGATAGCATAACCCACTTATCTGATTATGTAAATAGGCCAGTATTCTAGTCCTATCCTGCCTTCTGCGGCTTTGCATAATCTGTGGGTCACTGACTCCGACTCCGTCTGGGCTCATTGCCAGACAGCACAGACAACAGGTCTATAATGTGTCTCTTATGGAAACTGCACTTCCAGGACTTTCACATTTTTTACATTATTTTACACTAGTGGCTTAAGTGTATAATCTTGAATCAGTTTCAACTCGGTGATTAAAATAGTATTAAAATGGTATGAACCCTTCTCTTTACTCTGTCCCACAAAGCAGCCATAAGGAAATCTATTGCATTTGGTTAAGCTTTGCATGAGTGTATCCATATGTCATTTTCTACTGAGTTTCAATACTAACTTACATTAACTGACAAAAGTGCAAACAAAATAGTGTGTCTGTTTTTGAGGTGCAATTAAGTTCAAGAGCTGAACCAAGAAAGCTCATTTAGAAAGATTTCAACTATTGTGGGCTAGATTGGACGTCATGGCAGACCGACTTCAGCCCTCAGCTGCACTTTGAGCTGCCCTGCTGTAGCCCATTGTGATGTTTGTGCAGAAGAGGGCAGGGCAAAAAACAGACAAGCAGTAGCAGGGCGAACACGTGGGTTTTTCTGTGTGTGCAGTGTATGTAGTGTATGTAACTTAAATTAAATAAGTTGTTTACATTACAGTATAATGCATTCAGAGGATACAAAGACAGCACACATTAGAAGCTGCTGATACTGATACAACACACACACACACACACACAAAATAAACATTTCTGGAGTCACTTGGAAATGGGATAATTGATTTTTGTTATCTGTTTTAAGAAAGTGATATCATTTTTGTGGCAAACATTTGTCCCCTTGACATTAGAAAGATTCTGATTAGAGCATTTACTTAACCCTTTTGTGACATTCAAACTGCGCCGGTCTCTGTGTTTAGTACCAAAAGATGGTCTGAAATGCCAAGCCGTGTTTGACGAGATTCGCATGACGTACATCAAAGAGCTGGGAAAGGCCATTGTGAAGAGAGAGGAGAACTCCAGTCAGAACTGGCAACGCTTCTACCAGCTCACTAAGCTACTGGACTCCATGCAGGAGGTCAGGAAATTACAAATACATGCTATAAATGCACAAGCCTCCTATATAAACCCATATGTGTTCAATCCTGAAGAACACACTCAAATCCCACTAGGTGCCTTTTTCCCACTGAGCATTACTCTGTTATTTAATCTAATTTTTGTATAATTCTTAAAATATTGTTTGGAGCAAAGACTTCGTGGTGATCTGCTTGTGTCTCTGTCCACAGATGGTCGAGAGTCTCCTCCAGATCTGCTTCTACACATTTATGAATAAAACGCTCAGTGTAGAGTTCCCCGAAATGTTGGCAGAGATCATCACCAACCAGATACCAAAATTCAAAGATGGGAGCGTCAAGCCTCTGCTGTTCCACCAGAAAGGACCTTAAACTGTGAAGCAAAGCCTTAAAAGTCCTGCCTCTGCCCTTGTACGTAGAACCTCAACGGTGGGACCCTCTTCAGCTTTCATCTTGAAAAAGCTTTTGCTTGTCCTGCTGTTTATCACATGAGTTTTTCTAAGCTATGTACCCATTTTCTGGGCATCCGGCCACACCTCCCAGGCCATTTTAGTGGAATTTAGGAGCACAATATCATATGGGTTGGAATCTGCCCCCAAAGGAGCAACACTGACTTGTTGCCCTTGTCACTGGCAGAAGACAGTAGGGAAATGTATTGGCTCTGAATGTCTCGGGGCAGGACAACAATACATTTGTTGAGTTTTAAAAGCCCCTTTTTTTCCTTTCTGTTCTTGGATGTCTACTGCTGCTTCTGTTTAGCGCCTCAATGCCTCATATCTTACCCTCACTTTCAGTGTTTTACTGCAGTTTTTATCGACAAGTCAACAACTCCACACGTGAACTACCGTCACCCAATAGGAGTTCTGTCCCCTGCTTTACCACAGAGAGAAAATGTAGTGTCTATTTCTGGTTTCCCAAGGACTATCAGCAATGAAGGGGACTTAATACAAAAAAAGAATTGGAAAAAGCATTGTAATTTCACTGTGTATTAGACCCGAGGACGTCAGTGGACAATGCGTCAGCTGTAAACTATAATAGGATTTGATTTCTATACAAGACCAATCAGATTTTTTAAAATGGCAAGAGGAATATTTTTATATTCCAAGCATGTATTTCTCACTGCACACAAAGTCCACACAAGCTCAGCCTAATGTTTACACAGGATGTATCAGAGAAGGGAAAACCAGTGCCTTTTTAAGCTTTCAAAGCTCCTTATAGCGTCTACTCAAACTGTTTTTACAAAAGAACCCAACCTTGACATATTATAGGTTTGAGTTATTCCACCTCAGCAATTCCTGTTTTGCCTTAAGTTGTTTAGTTTTTTTTTTTTTATCTCTATGCTTTTAAATGTCCAGAGCTCTTTTTACACTGATAGACACGAGTTTTAACACATGAAAGTATGGTACCAAACACACTAATAAAATGTCAAGGCATTTCCCCCAAAGTACATTTATAAAACATATCAAATTTTATCCAAAAAACACACAAAATGCTTTCCCTTAATTACATTTTTTTAATTATTAATTGTTATTTTCCAAAGGTGACTTATTCTGAGAAGTTTTATGTCCTGGAGCTATAGGGTTTGTCATAAAAATGGAAATTATTTAGTTTGTAAAACTTGTGTTCATGCTTATATCAGCAATTGGATATGATGACAAGATGACAAAACAAGTCATCAAGAAAATAGAAGAAAGAGAGAAGACAAATTTCTAAATTTCAAAAGTCTAGGTTTTAAACTAAAATGGGGCTTGCAGCATTTTAAAGCTTTTAGAGCAACTAATGTACAATAAAGCAGTTTATACACTAAACATTTTTGTGTGGACATGGCTTTCATGTGGTTTTGAGAAGTTTGCCCTTTGTTAAATTAAAAGTACATACAATAGGAATTGATCAGAAATTGATATTGTAGAAAAAAAAAGAATTGCTCCTGACAGAAGATAAAAAAAAAAGTTAAATTTTTGTTAAAAATACTGTATTCACTTTATACTCCATACAATTCTTATCCCTGAGTTAAAAATATAAAAGGGAAGGTAATTTTTTTGTAGATATCTTCTTACTCCTTCAATAGACAAATTTTGCACATAAACTTTTACAAGAAAGTGCAGTTGTGTCCAAACCCTTTGTGATTTCAAACTCAGGCTGTGACCGGATATGTCTCACTAGTGCCAAAAGTCCTAGCAGGTTCAGAGATTTTATTTTTCCAAGAGTTACTATTAATTTAAAAAAAAGAAAAAGTCATGATTGTTCTGCTTCAGGTTCTGCTCCAGCTGCAGGTATTTTTGTGTAATATTTCAGATCAAGTCACTTTTCACCGGCTTTTGTGACGGCCGAAGCATTCATAGTGCAGTTCATCAAAAGCACACGTCTGTCCATACATCGAAACAGTACAAATTTTTAGCCGTTGACTCTGAATGGTACTTGTCCCTTTGTTGCTCTTGCTCTAAATGGTAATTACCAGAGCAGGTAGCAGGTTGCCATAGGGACCGCTCATGTGTGTCTTACTTAAAGCTCACAGCATCGGCAGCGAAATGAACCACTACTCAATAAGAGCCACCGTTAACCATTATTAACAACCTTTGCAGGGTTTATCCTCAGTCTTTACTGTTGTCTCGTTTGTGCTTTTTTCAGCTTTTTTCTCTTTACAGTATTACAGTCGGTGGTGGTGCTTGAGAAATACCAGCTTTATCATGTAGATGTAACCATTTCTCGCTCATTTCTAAAGGCCATAGGTGTACATATTCAGTATATTAAGCAGTGCGGATCATAGCCAGTACAATGTCTGTTATATTATTACAGAATATTTTTACATGGACATAACCTCTATATGCTTTATACACAACTCTATGTTTAACTAAAGGCCTTGAAGAAGGTGGACAGACAGCCATAGAAATAATGTCAAATCAGGAAATTGATAAACCCATAACCAACATATGAATGCTTTTGATTAATGAGATATTTCTGAAATCTTGCAATTTTGACTCCTTTGATTTGAATAAATTGTGTACATTGAGCAAGTCTCAAAGTTTGTTCTTGTTTTCGTTGGTTTGTGTGTAAAGGTTGTTGAATAGGAAGTGTTTTTGTATTTTTTTGTATATTTTTTTTTTTTTCGTCCACTCGTGAAGTCAATGTAAAATAGTCAATGGGAAAGTGTACACTGTGTTTAAAAGAAATTAAGATGGAGGCGGGCAAGAACAAGGACTGGGCGATATGTTAGTGACCAAAGCAGAAGAGGACAAAACATGAAAAAATATTTGAGCACTTGCGTCGTAAGTAGCACATCAAATCCAACCTATAGTCCTTTTATTCGCATAGTATCTTTAAGAAAAGAAACTGCGTATTGCTGTGAGGAATTACTGGTCACTTTAAAATAGAAAATAAAAATATTCTTGTGAGTAAATCTACCAGAGCCTGACGAAATTGCACTACGCTCACACTGGCGGAGAAAAGTCTATTTTGTATAAAATACATGCAAATATTATCTTTAAAGATTAAGGGCAGATCATATTTCACTGGTATATATGGCTATGGCTTTCACTGAAGTCTGCTTTGTTCCTATTTCATGTAAATGTAATCTAATGTAAAGTTTAAAAAAAGTATAAAATGTTTGTTTTAAAAAAAGAAAGACAATAGTTTGTATAACATCTGTATTACACCTCTTCTGTAGTCATTGTCAATACTTTCACCTATTTGATTGAATGTTCAATTAAGCTATCTGTGTTGTTCTTAGATATTGGAGTTAGCCTTGTGTTGGTAACAACTTTAGGATAATGTTTTCTTTTTATTCTTTTATTTTTTGTTGTTTTTTTGTCATCACTGGCTGAAAGTAGAAATTTACAAAAGAATTGGTTTCTCTTTAGTTCAAACATCTTACACAATAAAGTTTCCTGTTTTTCAACGCTCAGCTCCAACTTTGTAATGACTTCTTCTCATCTTTTTCTCTTTAAAATGATTTATCTGAGCTCCAAGGTCAGTGTAAAAGTGTGCATCATTAACTCTCGTTCTTTAAAGTGTGTGTGTCCGTGCCTGTTGTGTATGGTGCCTATAAATATGAGCAGCATTTTCTTCCTCACTTTAAACAACTCTTTATTTCTTCTTTTTTGAAACGTGTGCATGAGGTTGTAATTGATTCTGAGATAGGAATTATAGTATTCAACCATTTCTGGTTATTTCATCCCATCTGTTCCAAGGTCTGGCTGAACTTCTCTTTTCTGATTGGCTGACAAGCGTTCACAGACCATGAGAGAACCGTGCACTGTGTGTTATCAACTGAGGACTATGCCCACCATGTCTTCTACTGTAGATTATACAACTTAGATTTTAGACATAATTCATAAAACCAAGTCAACTGTCAAAGGAATTATCATTATTATGTGTTAAGTCTGATACATCCCATATACAGAGTTTGTAATTCATTCACTCCACAGTCACACACTAAAAAAAAAACATAACCATAGCATCTACAAAATGCACATCTGATAACACTGAGTATAGTTAATCATTAGGAGAACAGTAAGCTAACGTTATGTATCTATGTCTAAAGTATAATCAACCATTTGGTTAAAAATGACAAAACTACAACAGCTACAGCAACATTGATGTTTAATTCTGTTCATGGTGTTTTCATTTCACCACATCGGAAGGAATATATTTAAGGCTGCATATAAACTCAAATAATACAAAAATCTGGGCAACAGAGAAGGAATTAAGTTAGTAGTTAGCTAAAATATAAAATTTCATAATTAAAAATGATACCTTATCAAATGCTGTGTATTTATTTACAAAGTCAATAAAACACTTCAAAAATCAAAACTGTTCAGCCTTTTCGAACTCTTATAAATAAGATATGAACAAAGTAGTCTTTTTTTCACATTTTGTCTGAATCTCCCATTTGATTTTTGGCGTTAAAAAGCCCACGTTCATTCAATGATTCAAATTAAAACAAGAAGTCATTAAAACTATTTGAATAATGTGTGTGTGTGTGTGTGTGTGTGTGTGTGTGTGTGTGTGTGTGTGTGTGTGTGTGTGTGTGTGTGGGTCAATCATCTCAGTTAATGTGTTGAATATGGATTAAATAACTTGTGGTTCCCTGACGAGACACTAAATTATTGTTGGATAGATATTTGTCATCCAGAAAGGTTCTCAGTTTTTCAGGTCGGTTTCTACTAAAGCAATGAAGATCAGAGGTTCTCAAACTGTGGTTCCATAATTCTGGTGATGCAGGAGTCTCTGAGATATGTTTCCATTAAAAATATATTTATAAAATGTAAGCATATTTGTTGATTAGATCGTGAATGTGATTTCTAATGTGACTGCAAAGGGAAAGTATTTGATTTGGTTTATGATTTAATAAAACACTCGTGGTCTGTATTTATTGTAAAACTATAGCCGACATCTAACTTACTTCATCTAAAATCTTTGCTTCTTAGACTTTTTGGTTCAAATTAACTTTCTGAGTTTACACTTTTAATGGCAAATCTTTGTCACACCAAAATCAAGATCCCTGTATTTGTTTTAAATAAGAAGTGTAGAATTTCCTTGCTTTGTGCTAAGGATTATGATTTCCAGTGAGCATTAACAGTCAGTCCTGGATACATGATACCAGACCCATTCATTCCCAGGAACAATGGTGTTGGAAATGTTGAAATTTCTCACGTCTGCATGTAGTTTCCAGTTTCTCCGAAGCTCTGATGGGCGCTGTGGATAATCAGTGGTGGCCTTTTTTTTGAACCATTTCAGGGTCTGATCTGCCCAATAGGCTTTCTCCAAGTTTAGTCTTATCCGGGAAAGTTACGGCACTGCTCGCAAACTAAACCTGGTCATTACAGCGTCAACCTCAAAGTGAATGGTGCAGTGAGGAGCTGAGCAAGGAAGGTTCAAGTTCAATGTTAAAGGTTGTGTTTCCTGTTGTGTTTCCTGTCGTCAACCCACCCACCATCATGAGAAGGCCTTTCCAAGGGGCTCACAGGAAGGACAGTGCCGCCCAAAAAACACGATTCAAAGCCTACATTTTAAACACTTTCATGTCTGAGTTTTTTTCCTATCCAACCCCATTGTCGTCATGAGTCTCTCAAACACATTCCAAGTTCATTACCACATTGTCAAAAACAACCGGAATCACAGCCGGTTTTGTTGTTTGTTTTTTTTTATCCAGTGCAATCAACAGCCTCAGACCCTTTGTCCCTTTTGCTTTGTTCAAAAATGGTGCATGATCCAGTTTGAGTTTCCAGTCCAGGTCCAGTCTCTCGGCTACACAAACTCCACATAGTTCTCTGGTATGAGTCCGGTTCGCCCGCCCAGTGTCCCTTCCAACCAGCCCGGCTCCCTGGAGGCATGAACTACACAGGAACACACAGATAATGATAATGTTTAAATGTTTACAGCTCACATAAATGGTTTTAATTATTAATGTGTTTCATTAGTGTTGGAGAAGAATACGACCTGGTAATGTGGAATAGGAGGGGCATAAAAACAACACTCTAATATAATATAGGAAACATTGCAACAGTTCATTAAGAAGCATAAAGAAAAATGTGTGAGGATTCATTAAACAATTTCTATAAACCCAACATTTTATAGCTTTAGGGTGCATATTTATACACTTAAACTAATATAATAGGTTAGTTTAAAATAAATGTTTTTTATAGTTTTATTATACCCAAATAAAATATAAACTTTATTGAGCCATTGTTTGAGTTAAACTCTAATACCACTTTTTACAGCACAAGAAATGTTATTTAGTGCTACATATATTTACAAGCACAAAACATAATTGTGAAAGAAATACAAAAAAAAAACAAAAACAAAGTTTGTTTATTGTAAAAACAGGGCATTAATAAAACCATAGCTGTTCCACGAAAGTTTAGTATTATTAGCACCTGTGTAAGAAAACTGCAGAAAGGTCATAACATGGCACTGACAAGCGCCGCGTTCCAGTTAGTCCTCCAGAAAGTAAGTGTCAAATAGTGAGGGTTACGTCATACATTTTTGTGTGTTCTTGTGGAGTGCTTAAAGTCAATCCAAGTAACCATATGCAAAATATAAATAAAATAAAACCATTGTCAGGAAAAAGTATCTCCAGAGTCCACAATCATGTATTATATTAGGCTTTAGCCATGTTTATTACGCAGATGTCTGGGTTATATACTGTCATTTACTGTTCAATACATTCTAAGGGAATGTTGTAATGGTGGGCTGCGTTACTTATTTGTGCTTTTGGTTTAGGTTTTCTGCTTCCAGGCTTCACAGTTTATGCAACACGGCTCCAACATCCAACCTGACCGGCGGGATGTACACATGTATTCGCTGTCCTCTAACAGTTCTCTAATGTTGGTCAAAAGGCATTAAGCAGCGGTAATACGAGCGTTGTGGGGACAGCTGGGATGCTCTGACCCGGACTGTCAGATACCACTGCAGTGATTATATGTCCCCAAGGTCACATTTTGAACCAAGGGGCGTCTGATGACACAGCACAGCATTACACAGCCGCCGGTAGTCTTTACACAGCAAATGCTATTTACAGGTCTTTAAGTCTCACAGACTCTCGGCTGAGACCTTAAAAGTCAGTCACTACTTGACCATGAAGGCAAAAGGGACATTTTAACCAATGATTTAAAAGGTAGAGTATCAAAATAACAAGTTTAACCACTCTATTAATGATGGAAGTGTAAAAATGGAGCTAGTAGAAGTTTTATTATCCTTGAATTGATACAAATTTTGACATTAAAAAATGCAGAGAGAGATTCACTGTGTGTAATTTACAGACTTTGGAGTTTAAGTTGTAAGACAGTTAAGCCGCAGAGTGTTTAGATTCCTCCAGAGCAGGAGTCCCGGGACAAATAAAAACGACAAATAAGTCTGCCTTAGTGTCACTTTTCTTGTGGGAGTCCTGAATGCTGTTACAGAACTTATCATGATCATTTTGAATAAAATGTTACCCCATACTTTAACAACACAAGATTTTTAAGATAGATTAACACTTTTATTTTTTCAAGCCTCTAATATTCTCTGGATTTTGCAAGAAACAAGCATCTTATATTCTAGTTATTCAAGTGTTGGATAAAAACAAATGTAACAAATAAAAAGAAATCAGCTAGAACTGTCCATATTGAATTAAACAGTTTATATAACTGCTATAATGCTTGATCTAAAAAGTGACTCACCATTTTCAAAGACAGTCCCGGCAATGAACGACAGTTCAGAGTCATGCTCAGCTTTGCAGGCGTACAGAGCCCGCGCCTTCCTGCCGGTAATACTGTAGACGAGACAGAGGGGAGCAATGAGCTGGAGCTGAGTCAAGATTAGATTCAGTATACAGTATTAACCGAGAAGAGCCTAAAACCACACACGGGTGACTGAAACAGTGTTAAGTGAAACTGTATAAAGTGTAGATATGTTTAGGTTTGTGAAAGGCTTCAGTACTGTCTAAGTTATAATTACATCTTTGCCTGCTGATTGTGTAAAGATCATCCAGCCTGATGGGTACTAGTCCTATACATATACCTTGTCTTTTTGTGAAATACTTCTGGTCTTCAAACCGTGTCTGTTTTTTTCAGGATTTAGGAAATATGCTATTGATTTACCTATAGCTGAAGGAAGCTAGTTAAAAAAGCAAGTGTAAAAGCACATCAAGTGTGCAAGATATTTATTTGCTGCTTTACTTTTCTTGTGACTTTACTTTAGCCCCAATATATACAAAAAAACAAACTACTGTATACCTCCAGTTCAGTTATATCCCAATTAGTATATTCAGGCTTTCTTGAAAGAGTGACATAAGTGTAAATCTGTTAAGACTGACCTGCCAGGAGAGGAGTCGCTGGATGTAGAGGACATCTGCTGAGGACTGGATGGTGCTGAGAACATTGGCCATGAAGGAGATCGGGGTGAGGTGGGGCTGGGAGACGGAGCACTAACAGATACACAGAACACCCGAATGAGAAACGACTCAAGGCTGACTGCATGTGTGGCAGGTTTTGTCACAGGACTTACCTTGTTGGTATGCTGCCTCGACTCTTAGGGTTTAACCTGAAACACAATGAAAGGTTAGTCAGTGCTTTTCCTCTAGAGTCTAGACAATGAGATGCTACATAGTTATGCATATTTGTAATGTAAAGAGATGTACTAATGAATATCTCTCAATTTTGAATGGACTTTCTTCTAAAGGCAACAAACCAATTATAACAGATAAAGATAAATCAACCTGAAACTGTTGAAATAATTACTTTGAATCACTGTCACTTAATGTGCGCCACTTCTGTCGAAAACAACAAAAACAGTTGTTCATTTTAAAAATTGTGCATTAAAGTTATTATTAAAAAGGGTTTCTTTAGGGACACAGCAGTTCAAGTCAGTGTCATTATGGAAATACAGAAATATGCAACTTTTGAACTACTGATGCCAAACCTTTACATTTAGTTCTCTGGATATTAAATCATAGAAATAGTGTTCATCCAGTACACATTCCATATAAAACTATTCATTAATTGTCAGTTTGATTGATTTTGATTGATTCACAGAGTGTGATTAAGGAGTAACACAGTGTTACTTTGGAGTGGTCCGCCGAGCAAGTACAGCCCCATGTGGAACTAAAATGTGCTTTTTAAGCTAAGAGAGCTGACATTGTGAACCAGAATGGCCAATTAGTTCACAAGAGGTTGTTGAGAATAAAAGTAAAATACTTTTTTCCCCCTTTTACTTATCAAAGCAAACTTTCTATTTGCTTTAAAGAAAAAGATGACTTTAGTCATGCGTGGCCAGTTGTAGATGCAGATGGAGAGTGTAGATGCAATGACATAAATGTGAAATAATCTGGTCTTGGTCCAAGTTTCAGATCCACATTGGTGTTTCCAAAGATAAAAGAAATATTCATATTTCATTTTAGCAACGTGGACATTTAAAGGAAGTTCATTACTGTTTATTTTAACCGTTTCAACCAATAGTTTGGCATATGATCAAATCTTTTTCCACATACATTAGGAATGCCAGACAATAGCAGCATTTGAAAGAATGTGCTGTGTGTTTGTTTAAACTCCTGTTGGATGAATAAGTGAACATTACTGCAGACTTCAATTATCTCTTGCATTCATTCAAATCAGCTCAATCATAACCACTTTGTTAGCACGTAGCTTTTTCTGTTTTGGACGTGCAGCGAGGTTGCCATAGTGATGGTGCTATTTCTAAAGTAGAAACAGAAAAATAACCACATTTGTTCTTTAGGAAAATATATTCTAAACTTTTACAAACAGCTTTTTTATTGTACTGCAATGTCAGTGGCATGCTAGTTTTAACTGTCTTTTTTGTTGTCGTTCATGTTTATTCTATTTCAAAAGTACAAGAGCACATAATGGCTGTGTGTTTTTCCTATTTGTCACTTCACAGAGCCCTCCTAGAGGTTTTATTTCCAACGTCAATTTTCTTTCAATCTTCTATATTTGCTTTTAACCATTCTTCTATCCTTTTGCCATTCAATAAAGCTGCACAAAACACAAGAGTGAGGATTTCCAACTGTCTATCAATCTGAGTATATAGATCAATAATACCATTCTTCCTTGTGTGTGACAGCTTGGATTTCCCTCAGACTTGAGTTGGTAAAATTACTGTTCAAAGTATATTATTGCTTCGTGGCTCATAATTGAATTTACTGGTTTGTGCAAAATATACACAAGCCTTCACACTTCACACTGGACAGCTGACTTAATTTAAGTCTTTTCCTGACAGTCCATCAAATCAACGCATAACAACACACCCACACACTCGTAGAGCAACATGAAGAATGCACGGGACGCAAAGACGCAGCTCTGTACATCCAGCAGCACAAGCAACATGGCATCTCTTTTTACAATGATAAATCGTTATTAGTTTTTCAACCTTGGGATGAACCATTTGGAATGAATGTATCAACGGCTGCTCATAAGGTCAAATGTACTTTTTTTTTAAAATGCCACGACCTGTAGGACTAACACGTCAAGTCAAGTCAGAACTTAAGAACAAACACAGGGTGATTCAATTCATCAGTTTGTGTTGCTGGAATGCATCCCCGTGAACACTGCTACAGCAGACAGTTGGGAAGGTTTGCACATTGAAGCTTTGTTGTATTCCTAGTTGACATATCACTAAACACACAGGTTTGTATGCCCAGCTATTCATCTGTGAAGCAGACATTACATCAAAACTAAAATATGTACTGTGCACTGTTCAGCATATTACTCTTCTGAACTGAATGAAACTGCAGAAACAAGCATTCTGCAGCTCATCCAAAGTTACTTCTCAGCTCACAGGAGAGGTCTAAATATTTTTTTGTACAACTCTATTTCTTATCTTCTTAAACTAACCTTTGCACTAACGTGCACTATAGCTGCGGGCTTTAATTGATATCATTCCTCAAGGAAGACTAACATGGAGGAGAATGCTGTCTGACCTCACTGCCAACACCTCATTAATAGCCCACTTCGTTGCTGGAAAGATGGGTGTGTGATATTAGATCGGGCTAGATTAGATGAAACTATTGACACACTGCCAGTTTGGAAGGATTTCTGCACCGTGATAATAAATATCACTGAACTGAGCCATCAGATGTTTAACTCTATCTGAGAACACATTTCTATCTAACATCTAGTCCAGTGGTGGGTAAGCTAAGGCCCGGGGGCCACATGCAGTCCATTGGGCTGTTTAATCTGGCCTGCCAAGCAGGTACTAAAAATCTATTACTAATGGAGGGAGCCGCTGTGACTGGAGTTGAATAAACAGTCTTTTACAGCCATTGTTTTGCCTGTAGTTTAAAATTAAAATATAAGCAAAATAAATGTGTTTTTATTGATCATAAGTGAGTTCACTGTGTTGGCCCCAGCCCTTGTCCCATGTTCACATGTGGCCCTTGGGGAAAGATTATTGCCCAACCCTGCTCTAAACCAGAAATAAACCAGGACAAGAACAGAAAACAGAAAAAATGGGTTTAAAAATACATTCAAAAAAGTTACTGAACCAAGCAAATACTGTGTGAGGCCTTGGTGCGGACTTTCAGGTGTGAAAACGCTTAAATCTAGATGTGACCCGAAAACCTTTTTTAAATGTCATTAGGAAATGAAAACAGGCATCTTTGTTTACACAGCAGTGACACAAATAACACTAAAAGCAGTAATTATTAACAGTTCGCAGTGACAATGAGTCACTAAAAATAAGCACCACCACCAGCAGTTCTAATTATTCAAAGGTTATTATTCAGTTTACAAAGAGCAGTCGTCCGCAGTGATGAGTGAGATGGTGATACCTGATGTTCATCACTGTGCAGAAAGCAGGAAGTTAAAATAGAAAAGAATTATCTCTCTGGAGTCTAAATGACTAGGATACAATCTGAAAAGAGTGTTTCAAAGCTGAGTCATGTTTTTGGCAGGGCTCGTGTGTTAAACCTGAAGTGTTAATAAAATAAATGAAAAGAAACACGGACTTCTGAAAAGGTGAAAGGTTAGCTTTTGAAGTAGCCATCGTTTGCAAAATATTTTTATGACAGGTTCTTTTTTTAAATATTATTTTCTTCATTCCCACAGTGAGTGTGTGTTTCAAGATCTAACCCAATTTCACAGCTCCTCACCTTCGTCTAATCTCTCGTTTAAAGCACGCACTTTTCAACTCATCTTCAAATAATATTAATAGACAAGTGCATTTGTACCAATCTACAAAAACCTGGGTCATACTTTGGGGTCTTCTTTTTCAAAACTGTTTTTAAATGAAGGGCCCTTGCCTGATTTGACCCATAGGCCTTGAGTTTGGTGCATAACATCTTAAAAATGCAGTTGAGTGGTGTCAAAGGGCATTGTTGACAGATTTTTTTATCTTAAAAAGAATGATGAAAATGTTCATTTAAGAATGGGCCCAAAGACATTTCTCACAGAAAAAACAAACAAGTGGGAAAACTTTAGTGTCAAACCTGAAAATAACATTGTCCCCAGGGGAAGCCACACCTTTAGAGAGTTAACCTTTGACCCCTGATCCTCTCTCACCCACAAGGACACGGGCGGACAGTTCTTGAAAACTCATGGCATGACAAATGGACATGCGAGTCTAAGAAAACAAGGCCTGGGCCTGAATATGCGGCAGTTACACACTTCAGTGTTTAACAAAATTTAACCGATTTACTTTTCTGATTTTGGGTAAGAATTTGCCAAGATCATTAAAATATCTACACTTTATATATGCTCTGTTATTCTTGAGGGAACATAGTGTACTCTTATATATGGTTTGTAACATACTAGACCTTGTGTTTTTATTATTTAAATTAATTGCAAATACTGGAAAGAAGCAGTACTGTGAAGATAAATAAATATGTTGAGGCAGAGCACTCACTAAAAGAGCATTTGTGAAAGACACTGAAAAGTAATAGCGGCTGACTTGCACATCTCATGGTGACAGACTGTAATTGATTGTGTCTTTTCTTGTAAATGAGATGATTGTGTGGCACCACTCTCTGAGGGCAGCCTGCCAGGTCACATCTTCTTTGTAACATATATACAAGGTGGATGTCGACACAAAGCCAGACAGGAAATAACAGGAGGAAGCAGATGCTAACAACAGAAAATGTATGATAAGCTACAGTCAACCACAGACATAAGCAGCTGCAGAGGATTATTTCTGATGTTTATATGGAGAAACACACGACTTGTTGGTCCCAGATAATGTGACATGCCTTCAGGGTCAGGCCTGTGGGTCTCATAGTAAACATCCATGCCTAACCTACATTAGAGGATAAAAAGGTTAAAGCAAAAGCATCTGGATTCAGTTTTCAAGGTGAAGACGTTTCGTCTCTATGATATACACTCACCTAAAGGATTATTAGGAACACCATACTAATACTGTGTTTGACCCTCTTTCGCCTTTAGAACTGCCTTAATTCTACGTGGCATTAATTCAACAAGGTGCTGAAAGAATTCTTTAGAAATGTTGGCTCATATTGAGAGGATAGCATTTTGCAGTTGATGGAGATTTGTGGGATGCACATCCAGGACACGAAGCTCTCGTTCCACCACATCCCAAAGATGCTCTATTGGGTTGAGATCTGGTGACTGTGGGGGCCATTTTAGTTCAGTCAACTCATTGTCATGTTCAAGAAACCAATTTGAAATGATTGGAGCTTTGTGACATGGTGCATTATCCTGTTGGAAGTATCATCAGAGGATGGGTACATGGTGGTCATAAAGGGATGGACATGGTCAGAAACAAAGCTCAGGTAGGCCGTGGCATTTAATCGATGCACAATTGGCACTAAGGGGTCTAAAGTGTGCCAAGAAAACATCCCCCACAGCATTACACCAGCACCAGCCTGCACAGTGGTAACAAGGCATGATGGATCCATGTTCTCATTCTGTTTACGACAAATTCTGACTCAACCATCTTGAATGTCTCAACAGAAATCCAGGTATCAATCTCATCAGACCAGACGACATTTTTCTGCTCTTCAACTGTCCGATTTTGATGAGCTCGTGCACATTGTAGCCTCTTTTTCCTATTTGTAGAGGAGATGAGTGGTACCCAGTGGCATCTTCGGCTTCACAAATGCTTTGCTGCAGACCTCGGTTGTAACGAGTGGTTATTTCAGTCAAAAGTTGCTCTTCTATCAGCTTGAATCAGTCGGCCCATTCTCCTCTGACCTCTAGCATCAACAAGGCCCACAGGACTGTCACATACTGGATGTTTTTACCCTTTTCACACCATTCTTTGTAAACCCTAGAAATGGTTGTGCGTGAAAATCCCAGTAACTTGAGCAACAACCATGCCACACTCAAAATTGCTTAAATCATCTTTCTTTCCCGTTCTGACATTCAGTTTGGAGTTCAGGAGATTGTCTTGACCAGGACCACACCCCTAAATGCACTGAAGCCACTGCCGTGTGATTGGTTGATTAGATTCTTGCATTAATGAGAAATTGAATGCATTTACATAATCAACAAATTTACTTAAGTAAATTGTAATTTTCCATCTCTGCTGTTAATTGCACTATGTTTTTGTAATAGATACCCACCAGAATTACACTTGGGAAAATGTATGATAAGTATTTCTTGATGTTTCTTGAAATCAATCTTGCGGCCTGTGGTGTTATCACAACTCTTATTGCCATGTCCAATTATCATACTCTATGTCTCTCTATGTTTTTGCAAAACTATATAAAAAAGAGAATTAAGCTGTAGCATAGTTCCACTGTGTCCTACTCACAGTGAACTGGGCCTGATTTGACGGGAGTCCGGCTCTCCGTCGTTGCTCGTCAGGCTGTGTCTTGGGGTTCGACCCTGGCTGCTGCTGCTGCTGCTGCTGCTGCTGTCACAGTTGGCAGAGGAAGACTGGAGCTCTGCCATCGGGGCATTCACCACACTGTTCCTCTTCTCACCTACAGGAAACACGACACATAGTGTTGTTGTCGGCCAGAAATACGAGCTATATTTTACTTAGCACTAAATCAAAGCCGGTTCAGTCACTGGGGATGAATTCAGTATCACTTGAAAAACAAACCCTTTTCCTGTTATGAATATAATCTTTCTCGAATGGTTCAGGTCGTGAAACACAAATATAGTCTGTGTCAAACTGGTCGCCTCAAAGCTTTATTTTGCGTCTTGGACTTGTGTTTCAGTCTTTATGAAAGCTCACCTTTTTGGGAGTGTGTTGGCGTGTGGAAAAGTGTGAGCGGCCTCTCGCTGCAGGATGGGGTTTTAATGTCTGTGCTCCTTCTCCGGGGCAGCTGTGCATTAGACGGACCACCAGAAGTCGGCATGTCCTTGAATATCTGCGTTCAAAATGAAAATAGCAGAGTTTGAGTTTTAAACAGACAATGAGAATACAGGAAAAGAATTTAACACAGTTGTAAAAAATGTGCATCTTTTTTCCTAATTAATGTATTAAATTACCTTATTCTACACATTTTGGCAAATCAGGAATTAGTTATTTTATTTTTAGGTTGAGGTGACAGATCAAATATTGTTACTAATTGAAACCCACTAAAACCTTTAAATATAGTAAACAGAGGCAGAGAAGTTTGACAGACACAAAGGTTTATAATTACCAGCTGCAGAAATCTGTGGCTTCAGTTTGGTATTAGTCTTGGTAATGCTGAAATGTATCACTGTCTGAGGCTCAATAAGACCAAATGAAGTCAAATGCAATACATAATTCTTCCATCAATTTTGAATTACCCCAACATTTTTGGGAATTGACGTGTTTCCACAACTATTTTACCAACCATCATCTTTCCTGTCATTTATTCATTCATAAATCTGTCAACTGCCTCTAAATCTGCCCACACCAAAGACTCCACTCATAAAAGGGAAAAATAAAATAAAAGCTTTTTACATTTTGATGACACACAGAGGGTTGAGTTGGGGAAATATGAAATAAAATGTGGTCATGTGAATAGAAATATGGTCCACAAGAACCATAAGACAATGCATTTATTGTGCACTGCTCTGTCTACAGCTGTTATAAACATACTACATTTTTATATTATTACTATTTTATACACATAAAACACTTCAGTGAACAAAAAAGAAAAAGAAAAAAAACAACACTAACAAAAGTCATTCTAGAGAAGTCTTAACCTGATGCTAGCAGTACGTTTGTTTTGTGTCTGCCTGTCTCTTGTGGCTAAATGTATGCACACAGGTGATATTTGCTGTTATTTTCTCTCAAAGGCAGGGCATACAGTCCATGTGTGCATGCTGTCCGGGTCTCTAACAGTTAGGCTGGTTTAAGCAGGTTTACGTGCCAATAAGCCTTTCAGATCTGAGAGGAAGGTTGTTCTGAAGTTCTGTACGAGGTGTGTACGGTTTGTGTGCATTACTGAGCTGAGAGGAGAGGCTCAGTTGAACTAAACACAGCAGAGGGATTTCCTCTAACGCTTGTACTGTTGATACACATAGGCTCGACACACAGGAGGTCCTACCCTCTCGTTGTGCTCGATGAGGATTTCCACTACGATGTTCTGGAACTTGATGTCCATTATGGCTGCCACAGTTTCCTCCTGCGGCCGCAGCAGAGTGGGTCCGAACACCACGCCCAGGTTGGCGACTGTCATCAGGTTCTGCTGGTGGTGGCTGGCCACACTGTTGAGAAATGAAAATACAGCTACATTAGTCACAACATTTGTACATTGTGGTACAAAATATAAAAAAATATTCTTTGTAGTACAAATGGATAATTCTCTGCACAATTTTTTTTATTATTATTATTATTTATTATTATTTAACTATTATTTATTTTATTAAGAGAAAAGAGATATAAGAGAACATATTATAATTAGAGCCCAGTGCAGAGTCAGTGCCAGAAATATTTTTTTAATAAATGCATAAATATGAGCACAAAAGTACAATGCTTTAGTTTTTTAATTGAACTTACAAAAATTCAACTGAAGATTCTGTAGATACTGTAGATGATTGTGGCCATCAGATTTGTGTGTTACACTGTTGGGAAACGACTGCTGGCAAATTGTGCTGTGTCTGGAATTATCTTAATTTAAACTTGAGTTCACTGCATTTTCAGGAGACACCGAGACGAGCAAACCCGATTAAAATTAACCAGCTTAAAGTGTTAGGAGGGCTTTGTAATTTCATCATTTGACCAGCTCATTTGTTAACTATGGCGGATTAATATTATTGTGGTGGTCTGAAGACAATGATTAGTTCTTATGAATTGATCATCTCAAGCTCTATAAGTGAAAAATAAACATCAGCAACTAATCTGTGTAACACCCAACAAAAAAAACTAAAGAAAAACAGCATGTGGTATTTATTAGTTTTCTCCTGCTCCATAAACATCCTCCATGCTGTCTCCGTAAAAAGCATATTTGATTTATTTTGTTGTGCAATTACACCTTTTGGATTAATACATACTGACTATGCCAAATTGGAGGAAAATGAAAAAGATCTTGGCAACAATTTATCTGTTAAAGCGCTGCTGAGAGGACTATCCAATGCCAACCAGATAAAATTCCAATTTAAGAACCGTATTTGTTTGCCGCAAAAGGCTGATTTGTACTTAAAGATGTCCTTGCATCGAGGTTACAACCTACGTGACATCAAAAATTAGGGACACTGATTCACATCACTTTTTTAATTTTAAGATACGAATGTCTGCCACATTTTTCAGACTTTAATTTCACAGAGATACATGAGGATAGAGAAAAAGGTACATAGTACACATCCTTCTAAGTGCGTCACCTGTTTTATGAAATATTCAAGTGTGGTATTAAAAGGAAATAAAATGTAATTTTAGTCATTACAGGAGTGTTTTTGTTTTGTATTACTGCAGTATCATTAAATATCTGCTGTTCTGGATGGACTGTTATATATCTTTACTAGTTGAAGTCGTAAGGCAGTCAAGGAGACATTGGTCTGAAATGATGACAGATATTCCAGCTCTGTAAATGTTTTCACAATCCATTTTCACAGTCAATACCCTTCAAATACAGTTTATACAGAAGGAAAAAAAAACTCCAAAATCTTTTAACTCTAGAAATAGCTTTTAGGTCAGTGCGTCTGTTCAGAGGATTAGTCTGAGGTCTAATCCTGTTTTCAGAATGTCACCAGCCACAGAAATCAGCGATAGCTTACCAGGCTACAAGTCATGCTAAAACTGAACTCAGTGCTGATAAAACCTGCCCAGTCAGGCACTGGAACCATGAACAAATGCATGGGTGAGTAACATCTCATCTTACTTTGCCAGGTGTTTCATGAGCAGCTCTAGCATCTGTCTGTTCTTCTCGGGCAAACGGTGAACCAGAGCGTGTATCTCAGTCACTCTGGCATCAGGGTTGTCCAGCTCTGGTTCAAAGGAAAGAGGAAGAGAATACACAAACTGTTCATTCATGGGCAGTGTTTTATGAATAAACAACTGCTTATTAGCATTATAAATACAAAACTATGTTACAAACAGTGTTACAACAATACAGTATGAGCACTGCATTCATTAAGACTAACTTAAAGCTCTTCTATACAAACAAATGATATAGAAAAGTCATGTTTTAGTCTGGTTACATAATTGTGTTTAGAGTTAGACCCTGCAAAGCACAAATCACCTTTCACTTTCTTCAGAAATCAAGAAACACAGCTTTAAGATGAGCAATAATCAAATGGTTACATAATCTCGAAAGCAATTAATGAAGCTTGGCACATACTCAAGAACGCAAGAACAGAGAAATTTGTTTGTTGGCGGAAGGAACAAAATGCTTTTCCGCATGCCCACTTCAAATGTCTGACCAACACACACAATAGTCGGACTCCATACAAAGGATGTGTAGAGAACAAGCTGTGTGAACTTGTGTGTACTGGCTTTAAGTCTTTGGCAATATGTCAGCAATGTACAAACAGGTCACAGGTTTAATGTAGCCCTTTTACTTAAGAGAAAAAAACAAAAAACTAAAAGGCTGCACTGCCTACGGTGAAAGTGCTTATGTTTTTGGAATTCAGTTATATAAGAGTAATGAAAAGACAGTGGCTGATGTGAGACAAGGTTTCAGGTTAGCCTTAGCTACAAGACTTGTTGATGTACGACTGATAATTTACAGCCGCAGAGCCCAGTCGGTAAAAAGATGACAGCAGACTAACACTAGATCTCCCCTCGGGTCCTGCCTGTCAGCGCCGGCTAATACACATCTAACAGGCCACCGCCGGCAAACTGCACATGTCAAGTCGAGACAAGAATAACACAGTATACAGGTAAATGTTGCCAAGCAAATCTAATGGTACAGACCTACTGAATACTGCACTGAACATGAATTAAACATTTGGAGACAAAACCAGATAAAAAACAAAAGTTCAAAACTTCTTGTCCAATTAAATCAGTGATTTCTTCCAATTTTTAATTAAAACCGTGAAGTTATTAGTACTGCCAGTGTTATTCAACTACACAGGAGACAGGTGTTTATGCAAGAGAAAATATGTAGTGCTGCAAGTACATTTGACATAAAACCCACAAAACAAACATCAATGACGAAGAAGAAAAAAAATACACTAACGGCAAAAACTGGCTCATGCACTAAGTCCGTGCAGATAAGGTTGAGTGTAATAAATAAATGCTTTTTAAATGAGTAGGCTACTTTTATTTAAAACTTGACATACATTATTTATTAGTATTTTGTTGCAAAAATAATTGTCATCACTTACTGAGTCTAGCAAAAAATACCATGTTAGTCCCACTTATAAATGATTTAAAGAACAGTAATTAATCTTTAATAGGCTATGCACGGGCAGAAATGAGTGTGATTTCCTGTGTTCACCTCAAAAACCAGATCCAAGGAAAACTGCCCTTAGGGGAAAATTTGTGTTTGAAAATACATTTGAATAAAACTTATTTTCTTAACTTATTTCAAATCTACTTCATCAAACTTAAGACAATGATGTCAGTACATCTCTGTGCATTTTCTGATTCTGAACGCTTTAACTGGTGAGTCATTTTATATCACAGCATCACATCCCTTCCTAAAAAACAAAAGATTTTATGTTGGAGTCCTTATTCCCGACAAATAACACTTGCACTATTTAAAGTAGCGTTTGTGTTAATAATTTTACCTTATTTCAGCCTCGTACTGCCATACTATATATCTGAAAGGGACCCTGCAAATATAGTCAGGATCTGAAGTCATCCAGGTTTGATATGTATCTTTTATGTGAGCCCATTTGGATTATGCATAAATAGAAAACATACTTTTACAATTAAAGCCTGGAATGCGCATGGCCCTGAGGTAAATGAAGCATGCTGTGCTCATTATTCCAAATCCCACGGCCTGTTTAGTGCACGGTATGTATCGTATCCCGCTTGTGGAAAGGACATATAGGGTAAATATCAAAGTGCCAAACTACTGTAGTGTGTCCAATTCAGAATTTGGAAGAGGTCTTCAGCTAGCTCAAAGTGCATGTCCTCCGAGCATGAAAGAAAATCTATAATCTTATTTGATGCTATTTCCATCACATAGAGATTAATGCCACCAACAGAAATTATCCAAAATAGGATGGGTGCCAGTGATGGAAAAGGAAATGTCTGATTTCTGTTTAAATAGCATCTTAAATTACAGTGCAATGCAACACGCTATAACTACACCCACGACCCTTTTCAAGCACAAACAGCAGGCTGAATTATAAAGTGCTGTGTTGAATGAATGAATGATGTGGGCAGGCTTCACTGAGACTTCGGCCAAAGTTGGTGTCTGATCTGTGCAGATTATTTGACCTCAAACAGTACAATGGCGAGTGACTGGAGGCTATCACAGCAAATTTGGGTAAACCCTGGACAGTGGCCAGTTAGTCGCAGATCAAAAAAGCTAATAAATAAATACAATGACCCCTAAAAGAAACGTATAAATGTATGCCAGAACAGTCTTAGTGTCATGTTGAATCACAGTACATCATTATGATTTAACTGGAGCAACAGTGATGCAAGTAACTTAAAATGAGTGCTTCAACTTTCCATTACTAATCTTACTCCAAAAAAAAATCCCATTTCAACATTTCAAGAACTTTAAAGAAGTTTAAATTTAAAACACACCCAATTTAATTCTTTCATTCAGGGACACAGACTTATCAAATCAGTAAAATCCAAAGCTTCTGGCAAACTACAGCAACCTCAGAGGGTCAAAACTCAAACTCCAAATTCCAAATGGGTTTACTGTGCATAAGGCTTATATGTGATGTTTTTATCTTTTAAAAGACTCAATTAAATTTAAAAATAAAGTGAGTCCATGCAATGCTGAGTTCACTTATTCCCATCCCGAGTGAATAATTATCAGCACAGTCCCAGTAGTGCAGCAGTGTTTTAAATGTTAATGGTGTCAAATCTTTTTTTCAAATCTTTTTTTACAGCAGTACTTGGTTTAGTCTCTGTGGTGATGCTCTGTGAGAGTGCCTGTACTTTGGCAAATATATTAGCCACAGAACCACATTTAAAAAATACTGAACAATTCCATTGATGTCGAAGATAACAAAGAATATATTTTTTTATCTTTTTTTATTTTCAAGTTCTGAATCATGGAGAAAGAAGTGTATAAAGAAGGGTATGCGATGCTTTCTGTTATTCCCTGGAGAGGCTCATCTGAACTCAAAGATTAAAAGACACCTTGGTGAATTAAAAGAATGACAACACACTAGAGTAATTACTGTACCAATGTTTTCAAGCTTATACCTGCCTCGGGCACTCTACCGCGCCACCTTTTATTCGCTCCATTTCCTCCTTAGTCTACTTGACTCAGGCAGCGTTGTGTGTTTAATCCAGATATTTACAACAGAGTAGGAATGGAAGGAGTCAAATTCTGTGGAGCGAGGGGCAGGGCAAATGGAATCATTTCATTCGAGTTCATCCGAGAATGCTGTCCTTAAAACACCCCACAGTTGTTGCAAAAATCTGCCTTGGAGCAAAGCAGACACATGTTCAGATTGCCAGCTTTACGAACAATACACTGTCAATATGTGTACGCCCACACAAACTTGATGCACAGTAATAAAGACGTGACTGTATAGAATTTATATCATTTAATGAGATATAGCAACTATGTTAACCATTTTATTTTCTTCACAGTGTGCCTCACTAGCAGACATTTCTAGGTAACGTTGCCAAACATGTGGTCATTTCCTGAAGTTCAATCCCAGCAGCTACACTCACTTCAGCCTTAGAACCCAAAGCTAAATGCTGAAACACAATGACGTCTTGTGACTGAACTGGAAAAACAAAATAGACTATGACACGAAGACTATCACAAAGATGAAGTTATTCAGTTCAAAATGAGCTGCACTTCAGAGAATATCCTCTGCCTCTGCATCTGAATAGCAAAAAAATAAAGAGACCAAGGCCTAACACTTTACACAACACACAGTTATATTTAGAATATTACAGTGTGAATGTTAATTTTGTTATTTTTACATTTCTGCTAATCTACCTGCACTATGTAAAAAGCCCTTGGTCAGAGAGGCTCAGAAGAGTTTAAATGAGCCCACACATTTTCTGTGTTCTGACACAACACATATTTCCTTTTGTATGAGGTAAATGGTAAATGTTTAATTTTGCACTGTGTGTGTACAAAGAGTGGGAATGTAACCAGATGCACTTTATGATTCTGACTTTTACATCTACATGTACACATTTCATAGATCTCTTACTTTATCTTTATTGTTTTGTGCTGCTGTCACTATGATGATGAAAAAAATATCTAAAAATGAAACTAAACTTTCTCCATATATTCCCTAATACGTTAATTATAGCAGAGAATTCTAGCCACAGCTGGCTTGGACTGATTCTTTTCTAAGCCATGAGGAACCTTTATAGACAAACTGTAAAAACTCTATCTCTGCCAATTAAAAGTTTTGTAAATGCAAAGTAAAACCCACTGGCAGCAGGTCAGTAACCATGTCACACACACACAACATAAATCAGCGCAGTTCGAGGGAGCGGCGAGTGAAGTGGACGGACAGAAGGCATCCTGGCGAATCGGCGGAAGTCTTGGTTCCTCAACCGGTTGAACTTACATATTTGCAAATGCTTTAAGAGGAAGTCAGGACCTCGCTTGTGCAACTATCAAAGGAAATGTCTTAATAAATTAGTTACACAGCATGGGTTTAGAAAGGATCACTTAAATGTCAGTTTCAGGAAAAATGTCAGTACATCAAATCATAAGCCAAAAACCTGCAATGTGTTCAGCGTTATACTGATGAAATCCTGAAATTATCTGCCTCTCTTGCATCAGTGTGTGGATGCATTGCCAATGTTTATGTGCGTTGCCATTTCCCAAGTGACATTGTTTGCATAGTCTACTGGATTGAATATTGGCACGGGCTAATATGAAGAAGAGCAACCACTAAAACCACTAAAAGCCACTAATCACATTCATTGTAGTGGTTTGCAAAGGATATTCTTGAGTTACCCAGAGTAACCACACATGTAGATACCTTTCAAAGTGTAGTATTCAGTTTAAACCTCAAGAATAAGGGTGACACATAAGAAACACTTACTGGCAGCTTTGATGAAGCTCCTCTGATACTGGTAGGTCATGAGCGGCCCCGGCAGCACTCTGCACACACACACACACACACACACACACAAAAGACAGACATCAGGAGGCGGAAGGAAGGGCAAAAGATGCTGGGAAGGCTGAGCCAAATCATTAAATCTAAATAATTGTGGATTAGCACTGATCTAACTGAAGGAAGAAGGAAAAAAGGAGAAAAGGCTTGCACCATTTCCTTCACCTTGGTCAGATTTCTTTCTGAATTCGAGATTACACAGCCGGACGTGACTTTCTCCCACCGGCTAGTTTATTTATGGCTTCCACTGGATCTCAATGACCTCAAACGTTACTGTGTGTGTACAGTGTGTGTCATTGTCAATGTATCCATCTGTTAACTGTGCATTTGTGAACTTCTCAGTGTACATTTTGATTCCCATATTTGCATGAACAAGGGTTCACTTTAGACCTATTCATGTACTCTTACAATGCAACCACCCCAGCAAGTGGAAACACGTTCTCACATTATAATCAGATAAAAGAAGCTAACAAGTGCTGTAGCCTTTGATTCCTATAGGTTACATTCATTACAAAGAAACTGAGCTTTTTTTCTTCTTTTATTACGGAGAGTAGTGAATGCATGTTGAAGTCTGTCCTAAATTACTTTAACAGCACAATTTTGAAGGTATATCTAAATGCTAAGATATACATTAAACATGCCACTTTGTTGTCGGTATAAAACATTTTCTATTACAATACTAATAAACTGCCAGCCAATCAGAAACAAGAATTTCTGTCAGACCATATATAATCTAAAATATTAATCTTATCTTCACTGAAAAGGAAAGTTGAAATGTTAATATGTTTTGTACTTTTACCTGAGATAATGTTTGATTGCACTGGTGATGGTCTTAATCTCCCACTCGGGACTTTCCAGCTCCACGTCTGCACACGTTTTAGGATCTAGTAAGCACACAGATACAATATACATCATTTTTCCATCCAGCCATACTTTCAAGCAGATGTAATAAGTAAAGGTTTTATATTTGTTTACCCATTGCCAAGCTCAGTAGTTTTTGGACTTTGGAGTTCACACCAACAATTCGGTACAAGCCCTGTTCATCAATACCTAGAAAATAGATATAATCATGCTTCTGGTTAAACTGCAATTTAAATTCCTTTTTTGTGAAACCTGATTATTTATTCAGTCCTTCCTGCTTCCTGCTTCTACTTTAAATGACTAAGTGATGCTATTCTATTAACCGAATGAAAAGCCATTACAAAATGACATGTCCATACAAGAAAAGAAATAAAACGACAAAGGTGGGGCTTGCTGCCTAAACTCTTCAGAAATAGAAGCAAAGTTGGCAGAAATAAGGTGCACCTCCCATGCAAGTATGTTAACCTGAAACTACAGAGTAAAGTGTAAAGTGTCACTATTTAAACTACATTTTCTATGAAGGCCATGAACAGGACAATTGAGATTTCACAAGAAGCACTTCCTTCTCGCAGTTTGTAAGAGATTTACAGATTTCTCTCAAATGGAAATGTCTCTTGCAAAGCCAAAGTCTGTCGAAAGGGAAGCTCGTGTTGCAAAAGAACAAGGAAATATGCACTTGTATTGTCACTTTATTCCAGGCTAAATACCGTGGGAACTAGAGAATAACCGTGAATAATCAGCTTGTCTGGTGTATATAAATAAGTGTGCTTACTACCCCAGGCCATACCTTACTGTAGTCCCAGATACTGTACAACACAGATCAATAAATGGACTTCACAGGATGTTGGTTAAATTAATATTTTACCTCGGGTGTCCACGGCATAGATGAACTTCTTCATTACATTGAACCCAATCACATCCAAATGGGCCACTGTAGGAAACAGTGAGAAAACACACATTTTACACAAACACGTGGATTATGTTTTACATTACCTGTGTCACTATTTATCACGCCTAACATTTACATTAATTATGAAAGTTACAGCAGTAATTAGTGCTACTTACTGCCTTCTGCTTGGTTGTCTTTGTTCAGATTGTAAACCTTTAAAAGGAAAAACAGATTGACATGGCAGCCACAGTTTGTTTCATATGTATATGTGCTCACAAATTAATGATATGAGGAAAACTAAATGCCTAAATATTTGCTACTGTTGAAAGGTTACTGTTGACATTGGACTGATTGTTGAAGCATGTGTTGACTCTATAAATGTTAATTGTCTTTCCACATTTTGACATTGGCAACAAGGCGTTAGAGCATTAAGTGAATGGAAGTCAGACTGAAGCCAAGACACACACTTCCTGGTTCACTTCATAAAGGTTACCATGGACACATCTCGAATGGCTTTTTTTTTTTTTTTATCAAAGTTTAGCAGACACACAGGAGAGAAGAATCACCGGATCTCCAGCAAAACTTCAAATTATCAAAATTATATTTCAATGTCATATATTGTTTGCCTAGAATATTCTCACTTTCTTATACAAATACAATGTTTATAAAGAAGTGCTCTGAAACCCTCATACATACACAAGTCTTCTCAAGTCTGTGGATGTTGTTCATAAAACAAACCTAGGAACCAAATTATGTTGAACAGCACATCAAGGTGGGGTTTTACTAAGCCTCAGTTTATCTTATTAAGTCTTCTTCTCCCGTCCCACCTCGCTCCTCAGAGTAATGTTAAAAGTTTTGGGACAAGATGGTGCACAACGAACAACTTCTGAGTCAAACGAGGAGCGAGGAGTCAAGCCATTATGGGAAAGGTGGCTCCATTTATGCACATACAAGTCTGTCACCTTTCTTTTCCAATTTAAATTTATCCCAGTGTGAAAGAAGAAAAACATTTTTTTTCAAACATTTGTTTAGCAGACAACTTGTCACTCTTGCTGTCCTATTATGTGAACAAATGGGTCGCCGTGGAAACCCACCGGTTCTCTTCCGTCCATGGCCTCCATCCACAGTCTGCGGTCCTCCTCTGACAGAGCCTGCATGGTTATTACACCCGGCCTTTACGTAACAAACACACAGAGAGAGTCACGAAAGGCTGATGCAATTATCAAATGTCAAGATAAACACTGGGGTTAAAAAACTGAAGATCTCAAACAAATCATGACTTATATGAGCTGCTGAAAGTTATTTCTCTCTCTTTTTCAACAAAAAAACTGACAAATTCAACTGAAACAGGCTGCAGTTTGGTCTTGTACTGCAATAAAGTTTTCTTTTAATTTAGTATTAGATAGTTGTAGGACAGAGCAGCACAGTTTAACATTACACTCATTTTCAGCTGTCACCATTGAGCGTTGTGACCTCCCACCTTCCCAATCTCACGCTGTCCTTCAAACGTAACGGACTGGACGAGGACAGGCTGAAGAGAGAGGAAGGAGGAAAAGGAAGGCGGTAGAAAAGCCATGTAGGGAACTAAGTCTATTAATCATTCTGTCTTTGGTATTAAGGCAACCCAACAGCACTCCCATGTGGCTGATTTGGAACTACCACTCTTTTTTGGGTACAACATTATAACTTAGAAAATCCAAAACATTGCTTAATGCATTTATTGTTTAGTTTCAGTTAACTTAGGTCTTTTATTTTGTTTGTAGGGACACATTGAGATATCAAGAAAACTACACACAGGATCAATTTAAAGTTAAATCCACACTAAGTCACAAAAGTTGTGTTGAAGGCCGTTTCTGGAGTTGCTTAGTGTAGAATCTGATGAGTGCACAAGGGTCTTTCCGAAGGTGCTTATTATTCATGTTTTGGCACCCATAAAAAGTAACAGTGTATGGACTACAGAAGGAAATCCAACTTTTTTTTTTTTCCTCGAAGAACTACTTTTACAAAAAGAAAATGGCAGAACGCTACTTGTTTGTAACATTTATTTTCATATCTTATTTTAACGCAAACAAAATTCTATTTCAAAACATAACAAAAAAACATTGTGTTCTTTGCTGTGTATCTGACACTATAAAATGAAAACAAATGCTGTCAAAACTAAACTGTGCAATTCCAAATGCACAGATACTTGTGTATTCAGTCAGATGAGGGGAGACATGTAGCCTCACGTTTACTCTTTTGGACTCGTTTAAATGTGTCAGTCGGCTTCTGAACTTACTTTTATGGTCCTGAACAAAGTTTCAGCCATCGCGGTCATAGCTTCTTTTGAACTGCTTCGTTAAGCTCTTTATTTACCCACTTTTATAATTCAGACAAATATAGTGCTGTTTTGGCTTAATAATGTGAATATGTACACAGATATAGTATCACTGAAATTATTCAATACATCCTTTGTACATAAGTATTAAAAAAATATATATATTTTCTAATATCAATAAACTGCTCAATATGACGCCTTAATCTTGCACAGAATGTCTTTGTGTTTTCACAGTTAATAAAATGCATCCAAACGCGGCTTCTTTTCCTACTGTCACTCAGTCTTGTTTTCACACACTCCTCTCTTCTTCTCCTGTCCCTCCGTCCTGTTCAGAGCACCTGTGTATGAACCCCCCCCCCGCCCCTCTCTGCTCAATGGTATGACCCTTGTCTGTCGTCACTTGATCGATTTAAAAGAGCCGTCTCTTTGAATCAGCTCGTTCGTGACCGGACTCCTCTCTAAATCATTAAGGCTTTGACGAGTTCATTGGAAAGTGGTAACTCGCGAGCGACGTGTTGGAGACCGCAGGACTACAGTGTTACTTTAAACCGCTCAACCCTAAAGTACATTCTCACTCACCTGTCGACAGCTTCCACATCAAAACAAAACCTCTTTTCTATTGAGTCGGTTTTCCTCCTGATGCAAGTCTTGAGGATAAAGCTCTCCTCTTCTCCCTAAAATACAAAGATGAAAAGGATAATGGACTGATATTTACATGTAGGACAAAAGCTGGTAAAAAGACACTAACCATCTTCCCTCCTGATTTAGGGTCAAAAAGGACCATAGTGACCCTCTTGGGCTCTCTGTGATACGTGCAGTAGTACTTCACCCAGGTAGATACGAATGAGCCTGAGAGAACATTTGAACAGAAAGATTAAAGTTACTAGAGACAACAGTCATGGGCGGAAAAACTGTAACAATAAAAATCATATTTGTGGATTAAAACTGTATAAGAGCCAATACCATTAGATTAAACTAAAACATATGTGATTAAATGTGGATAAAATAACATGTCCGTGTATGTTGATCAGATCGTTGGTGGCTTTACGTTGGTCTTGATATCGCTGCTATAACTGACATATGTCTCTGATTCGACCGTCTACGCCGTCTACGCCAAGTAATTACATACAAACCAAGAATTATAATCCCACATTCAAACATATTGAGGTTCTTGCGTACGTTTCTCTTGAACGAAGAGGTATCCCTCCATTATGTGCTGGCTGACGCTCTTGTGCTCATGTGGGTTCTCCTTCATCTTCTTCATCAGACTCTCAACCTCAGAGCGTGTACTCTTGAAGCGGTTTCTCGTCTGGAAAAGTACACATACACAAGTTAACGCGTAATCACACTGACTAACAACCACTTGCTAATATTGCTTATTTTACACATTTTTATTTTTTTGAGAAGCAGTATTACAGTAAGTGCTGTTTGTCAAATGCCATTTTTAATTTTATATCTAATTATATTTTTTTACTGAGCAGATACTGGTACAGATACTAAAATTAAAGGTACATATTGCAAAAGTGGTATTGTCAACTAACGTGTACAGAATAAAGATTTAGATAAAGATAAGATTTTAATTTAACCCCCCCAAAAAAAAATCAAAGAACATGCAAGATATCAGTATTTGGTCTCTGATCTCATCAGAGAGCTATATCATGTATATTTATATTTTATATTTATATTTAGTCATTTAGCTGATGCTTTTATCCAAAGCGACTCATATCCTAATGAGGCATTAAATAAGATTTTACAAATACTGTGTTCCAAATTTGAGCATCAATGTTGAGCAAAAATGTTTTTACTATTATAGCCTAATAATACGAGAGGATTTGTCCCAGAAAGTACTTAGGATCAAGATAAGGTACTGTAAGTCTGAAGAAAATGCCAAAAAACATTAAGACTTTAACTTTAACAGTTTGGTTTTAGACTAGAGCCATTTAAATAAAATGGAAATAAATACTTTGGTTTGACCTTGGTGTCCTCAGTAATGCCTACAGCCATGGGTCTCATTTTGTTTTAGCTCAGAACAGAAGTAGGTTTTTCCTCTGTCAAAATCATTTTTGCCATTTTACATTTCCATCTCCGTTTTGTCATGCATTTGTGTGAGGACCTCACATTCTGAATGCTGATGGTCAGGTTAGTCTTGAAGTGGTTGAAGTCTTTGGCCAGCTCGTATCCATGGTGATAGTATGTAAACAGGCCTTGTAGAAAGGCCAACAACTAAGGAAAGGATAAAAAAAAAGTTTAGTGTTACAAAAAGGAGATTAAGGAGGAGAAAAGATGAGCAGGAAGAGTAACTGAATTAGAAAGATAACTGGTTCTGAGAAATGATACAGACATTCTTCAGTGTAGAAAAATGCCCTCTCTGACCAGATACTACAATGCAAGTGTCAAAAACTGTTTGTTTTTGTCCACTAAGTTCAGTTTGGTTTGTAATGCATGTTGTCCCATTCAGAAAACAGAGTAAATAAATATTAGTTAGGGTACAAAGACTAACTAAACTATAAAGTGGAGCTAAATACTGCAGATGTCAGATTGATCAAGATTGTTTGGTATAAAAGAAAAAAACAGTGGCTTTTTCATGCACTGACTACTGGGTGACCACAGAGGTTGCTCTTAACTGAGGGCTGAATGTAAAACAAGAAAGCGTTATTAGTGTTGTCCTCATAGTGTGGTCTTACAGGTTCGACAAAGTCAAACATCTTCCTTTCCTGGACTTCCTGGACTTTGAAGACATACTCGAGGGAAACCGCGTAGAAATGCTGCCGTACATTGTCCACCTGGTTGTCCGCCTGCAAAATAAAGTTTCAAAATCTTAAAATAAGACAGAACTGTGAGAAATATGAGCGCACACCCACATTCAACTTGACTTACCTCATGGAGATGTGACTCTTTTTTCTTCGCTGAAAGGCTCAAATGTTTTTCCAACACAGCACAATACTTCTCTGTCTCTTTGTCGTATTTCTTCTTGGCTTCCTGTGAAAGACAAATGCACAACCATCCTCAGTGCAATGGGATTAAATATTTAAAAAATTTAAATTCAGGCTTAAACGTGTCTACATGGGTGTTAGGTTTTAGGAACAAGTACCGTTACATATTTTATTATGTGCATTTTATTGCACTATTGTTCAAACGCGTTGTGTAAAATTGCTCTTGTGGGAACACATCTGCCTTTTCAACAACGGGCCATTTCATCAGAGCTGAGATCATGGACAGACAAGATAAGAAACAGACAAATGCATGAATGATAAACCAGGGACAGACAGAAGACCAGGGCGTGTCTAGTTCACTGTGAATATCTCAGAGAAACAGGAAAACATAGCAGCTTGGATGTTTTTTTGCTGAGAATATATATACTAAAAAATAAAATAAAATAACATGACAGCATCTCATAAATTTTCCATGGTGTAACCTATCATGGGAAAATTAAATTATTCACAGTTTGCTGCCATACACAGTTTTGGTGCTTGATTTTCAAAGAAGCCTATTAAGTCAGCATGTGCTAAAGTGACATGACACAGGTGTGTTTTTTTTGCCAGTTCTGTTTCAACAACAAGGAGTGTCCTGGCGCAAGAGGAAGCACAGAGCAGCTGCAGAACACATCAGCGATGTTGAATGCTCCTCTAAACAACAAGCCTTCTGTTTCAAGTTTGACTCTTTAACTGAGGAAATCATGTTTAAAATGGTCCTACTCTTTCATTGTCTATTTGTTTACAGTTTGTTCGTAGGAATATAACTTTAGTGTTAATGCCCTTTTATAATTACCCATAACAACCATGCATAACAACCAAAAAGTGAAAGTGGAATATTATTGTTGTTTTATTAGAATCACTCCAAAATGTAGAAGAAAATATTTTGCATTAATAAAAAAAACAATTGCATCAGTCAACCAGCAGGTGGCAGTAAGAAATCAAAATGTGCTCAAATATGCATGAGCTCCCTTGCATTCATTCAGAATTTTATGTTACAACAAATTCAAATAAATGTTATATTAAATATCCATACAATTCAAATGAAGGACAATGGCCAGAAATGCAGTTATAAAAAACATAAGCTTAAATCAGTTTAATAATTCTGCTGGCAAATGCATTTAGGAAGTTAATGTTGCATGCAAAACAAAGCTTAAATATAATGTTAGTCTTTTCAGTTTCTGTTGGAGTTAAATTCATTATAGGGAGCGACAGTGTGCTTTGAATTGTCAGGAAATGATGTTATGCATTGATCTCATTTCACTTAGAGTCAGGATTATACATAAACCCACATCTTTTAGTACATTTGTAATTCCCTTTAAACTCCTACCAGCTGCAGCTTTAGGACAAGGTAAATCTGTGCCAGTGGAAGATGTTGATGCTGGGTTTTTTTAGGGCTAAACTGGGATTAATCTGATCTGGCCACTAGGTCACAATGTAAAGCAACGATCTGCCAGAGGAACAGATGATCCCATGTCACACTAATGTTTAATACTAGACTTTATGTTTCACTGAACCCCTGCAGCTTCTCGTATGACTCCCCTGACAAATGACGGCAGCAGCATGTCCTGATTTAAGGAGATTATAAAACATTAAACATGCTGTATTTACCACATGTGGTCCTGTAGTACCAACAATATACAGCATTGTGTAAGTAATGTCTGGATTAATATAAAATAATAATGGTTATATTTTCCATTGCAATCCTCTGCTTTCAATCAAGGAGTAAGTGATTTATGGCTGGATTATATATTGCTCTAATGTCAGGTCATAAAGACACTGCAAATAAGTACAATAATAGTTGCATGTGTTGCAGGAACATATATTTACTAAGAATATTTCTGTGTCGTTATACAAATTTGACATTAGAGGCCAAAATGCGGTAACCAAGATTTTATTCTTTATCACAAATAACTAAAAAGTGGTTTATCTTAATGGTGTCTTGATAGAATTTTTTTACTGTTTTCATTGTTGATGCCATGATAGCAAAAACCTTCCATTTGGCTTCAGTGTCTTCGACTTTGTAAAGCTCTACAGTAAACTGGGTTTTGCCATTTTGTTCCTGTTATTTTTGTATGTCATTCTCATCGACAGTAAATACGAGTGTCACAGTTAGGAATAGGAATCCTGCTCCATAAAACATTCTCCTCATTTATAAAAAAAAAAACATTCATCTTCTAATGAGTAGTTTTAACCACTCGTTCACTTTTAAATGGGAGATAAACAAACCCAATGTGGAGACAGAGAGTGTGACATAGATTTGAAGACATTTCGATAGGTTTTTGACTCGATTGCATTTTAGATGACATTCTTGCTTGCTAATTCCTGGTTCCATAAAATTTATATGAGTACAATTCTTATTTTGCATTAGCATTAGAAGGTAGTCACCGCTAACCACAGCCATCATGCTTGACACTTTACACAACACCCTGATTGAGTCCA
Organism: Neodontobutis hainanensis; assembly: GCA_024349245.1. Taxonomy (NCBI): domain Eukaryota; kingdom Metazoa; phylum Chordata; class Actinopteri; order Gobiiformes; family Odontobutidae; genus Neodontobutis; species Neodontobutis hainanensis. The sequence continues at coordinate 1,254,655 of JALDNG010000057.1, forward strand.
GTCCTCTTTACCGCTGTAATTGTTCTCATATAGATGTTTGTTTTGGATGATGTGTTGCTCGAAGCATATCTAACATCTGCAGGTCAACGTATCGATAACACACTGTGTATGAGGAGTTATTTCTGTCAGATGAGTGACGGTGCAGAGTGGCTTTGTACTGTCACCTACTTACCTTAGCTGCACTAATCTGCTCCTTCCTGAACCGCTCTAGAGGCATGATCAATACGTCGTTAGCATTTTCGATCTAGGACGAGATACAATCAAATGTAACAAATGTGATTATTTTATATTATAGCAGACATTTCACATCTTTAAACATTTCTTTTCAGTTGCCGGAATATAACCAAGTGAAAAGATGCAGAACTTTGCTGACAGAAAAATATTAAAACTGATTTTTCTGCACGTCCATTTAATATTTTCCAATATTCAATACAGATGACGTACCATCCGTGTCCTCTCGTCCTCCAGGTTCTGGAGCACAGTTGCGAACTCTTGGAGAGATTTGGCTGAGAAAAGAAACACATAAAAGATACATAAATATAAAAAAAATGTGAGTATGTGTGTATTGGAAAGTTTAAAAAATAGGACAAGAATATGGTATTGACCTTTAAAAAGAGGTTTTGAATATGAATGTAGATGTGTATCAAGTCGGTGAAATGTTCTGATTTTTTTTAAATATATGTACTTAAAATATGCTAAACAAATATGCTGCAGAAAATGAGGAGTAAACTGTTGGTGTCAAGGAGAGGACGACTATGAAAAGCATTAAACAAGAGAGGCGTTCAGTGTCGCTATGTAGTCCCGCAGAACTACAAGCTGTTCAGGAAAGATAGCTGGTGATAGTTAAACAAGAGCAGTGGGTGGGTCGGGTCGCTAAAGGGCTGCAGCGTGAGAGGGGCGCGGTGGCAGCTGCATGTTCACAGCAGGTCATCAGAGATCCTCTACAACAGCAGGGAAGGCCAGACTGGATCAGATACTGAAGAGGACATAAGTCACTAAAATAAAACACTGGACACTGCTCATTATAGATTTGGGTTTCTTTTTTCCTTCTTAAATATTTCTCTTCCACTGTCCACATTTAAGTTACCTAATAAATGTTTCTTTTCAAGTATGTCCCAACGTTAGGGCATGTATATATTAGTCAGATTGACAATCTTGTCATGAATTATCATCTGTTACCAACCTCACCTTAGTTCCACTTATCTACCTCACAATAAAAAAAAATATGACTGAACAGTCAACAAACTGGGAATATACTGTAGAAAAAAAAAAAAAATAAACAATGCTGACCCTCCATGTTTTTATAAAAGTTAAAATACATAAAACTACAAACAGCTAAATAATTATAGCATTTGTCACATTAATTAACAATCAACCCAAAGACAACACTGATATAAAAATCTAATCAAATAGTTCACTCTGATTTAAATACCATTTTATAGCATTAAAGTTATGTATGTATAGAGTTAAAGCATAATATAATATTTTGTTCTAGCGTTAAGACATTTGTGATCATTCCTGATATAAATTATCTAGACTAGGCATGCCTGAAGTGGGGCCCAGGGGCCAAAATTGGCCCACCAAGGGTTTGATTTGGGCCGCCACGGTTTATCATTTAGTGACGGAAAAAGCACAAACCAACAACTGCTTTAATCTGCAAACGGTCAATCATCTCATTGGTAATGACCTAAACCAGTGAAGAGTAGGCAATACTCAGAAACAGCCTACCGTCCTCACTCGTGGGGCTCACATTGACTTGGGGGATCAAAGGGTCTTTTTGCGGGCTCCAATTATGCACTACCTCGTAAGAACAAAATGAAGGAAAAGCATTTTAAATAAAACTGGGAGAAATAGTTTTTTTTTATTATTATTACTATTATATGCAAAGGATTTTTGCATTTGGCCCGTTTTGGCCCTTTGGGAGAAAGCTTTTGGGCACCCCTGGTCTAGACTTTGCTGATAAAGCTGTTCTATTTTTGAGACTAAATGACAGCAATGTAACTATTTCAAGAACATCTTCTGCTGAGACAGAGGCTGGATTATGCTTCACACTGTCTAACTTACCTATACATATCTCATCATCTGTCTCAGCGTCGCCAATGCACTGGAATTTGAACTCATTCAGGGAGTCAGCAAACTTCCTCTTGGCATTGGAAAGACCTGGAAAACACACAGGAAAAAGTCTGTTAGGTTTAGGATGTCAGTGTGTGTGGCAAAATCCACCAAAACATGCAACACAATCAAAAGGAAAAATTAACCACGCGTTCATCTATGTCCATTTACACAAAGTGGTGTTGAGGAGAAAATCTACTAAAATGACCTGCAGATATTTTGAGAGGATCCCAGGTGGCGTTAGTGATAAATGCAGACAGCGCTAAAACGTGTGTGTGTGTGTGTGCAATGGAAACTACAAAAAGTCCCATTAAACTTTAGTCAGATTAACTTAGTGAAGCAGTAAAAACAGTTGGTGTGATGGATGCCTTTCAAATAATTCATGAGGCACTAAGAGCTCCTAAGAGACAGACACTCAGGGCTAGTTTGGCTTCCAATGCATTTACACTCACTACGCTTCCTGTCGCTGACTTCGCTGGGCTCTGCTCTCTGAAGGGCTTCATGACAAGACAGAGGAGTTGAAGGAAGAAAGAGGGAGATTTTCACAAAAATATATGTGCTGTACAAAAGAATATGAGCAGTGCTTGAGTGATTGGAGGGGCTCTAGGCAATAGGTTTGGAAGTCTTTGGAAGTCAGAAGTGGAATGAGTCATCCTATGCTGCAGACTGTGTTTTTCAGCTTGTGCAAGTGTCATGTGACTTTAGATTGAGACTCATTAATCCAAACAAGCCAG